>APFE030959657.1:68586-79853 GCA_000404065.3 Pinus taeda
GTTCTTAAGTTCTATGGTATTGCATTATAAACATTATTAAACCTTGCATAGTAGTCCAAAACAGTCTCCTGAGGGCCTCTTTTGATAGTGTCATACTCAGATAATATGTGCAAGGGGTCTTTCTTTTTCTCCCATCTATTGATAAATGACTGATATAAGGCTTCTGGGTCTGCTATGGAATGGGCTGGGAGCGCTCTAAACCAGGTCCTGACATCATCGGTCAAACTTTGGACAAAAATCTTCATTCTCACACTATCATCGTCAATCTCATAACTCTCAAAGTAATCCTGCATTTCCTTTGTATGCTGAAGGGCTGTGCAGGCATTTGTGCCATCAAAATAAGTAATTTTAGTCTGGTAATCTTGAGGCATAGCCCCGGGATTTGCAAGTAGCTGTAAAGGTGCATATCTATTAGCCATATTAATAGGGACAAGTGGAACAACTGGAGTAACTGGGATAATCGGAGTAGAAATAGGGGTATGTGTAGTAAACAGAGGTGTGGAAACAGTGTTTGGAGAAGTAGATGTTGAACAAGGGGAAGTAGGGTTTGAACGAAATAAAACTTTGACAAGGGTTGAAAAAGGGCTATGCTGAACTTTTTTAGGACTAGAAGCAGTCAAACCTTCTTGTTGCTCTTGTTTTCTAAGGATCTTAGCAATTATATTGGGGTTTTCAAAAACAGCTGGGGGAATTGGATCTGGATTTGATCTTGTATGACGCGAATGCTTTTTGGGAGCCGGCTTCTAACTTGTTTTTTTTTGGGAATTTTTCTAACAATACAGGTTACACAGAAACTTTTAAAGGTCAGTTTCTTCCTCTGCGGAGCTTCGGACTGGTTTTGTGAGATTATCTGAGGAGTTCCCTAGCGGAGTCGCCATTATGTTATCACTCTGGTTGTCCCTAAGCTCCTGAAGGTATACGGCCGAGGTAACCAAAAACCAATCTTTGGATTGCAAGTTCTAGCCCACCTGCAATCAGAGAGGGATCTCTCTTAATGATTTAGCTTTGTTGATGATTATTTTAGGCTAGTTATTGGGTGCAAGGAGTTTTGTTTGTGTTTGGGTACTGTTTGGATGGAAGGAGGATGCTTTCAAGTAAAGAGGCAATGCATAGTGTGGTAAGTTTCAAACCATTGGGCATGGAGTCGTGGAGCAAGACTGCTGGTGTGTTTTCTTGGTCACAAGAGGAAAATGGAGCAAGGTAGCTGCACATAAAACAAACTTCAAGCTAAAAGGATGGAATGAAATGTAAGGAATGAGAGGCAATTAAGAATCTCTCACTCAGCTTAATAGAGGGAAGGGGAATGAGCTCTATCCAGGGGCAGTTAAGAATCCCTGGATAACTGTCATACATGGTGAATTAGGGCAAACATGAGCCATATGGAATCCATATTTATGCCTAAAATAGATGAAAACATAAAGAGACAACATAAATTGAGCATAGAGTGCAGTTAAACATGTTCTAAGCTAATCTTTCTTTCTACTGCTTAGATGTCGATTTATGAATGGAAAATAGAGGTAAGAAGCACTTATTGAGTCCTATAATAGCACAAGAATTCCACAGTCACTCTTCAACTATTAAACACAGTGAACAATCCATTCTCCAAGCTCGTAAGTAGTCTTTGATTATAGAAAAATATCAGATACATAGAGCGAGTCTTTCTTGGAATGCATTAACTAACTATCCATCCAATAATAATAACCAACCCTTATTACATTGTTCAGGGCTCTATATATAGGGTAAGTATCCAAAGACAATTATTACAACCGACCTAAACAAGTCTGCGGGAAAGAGCTTTTTAAACCTAAACTTGTGCTGAAATTAAATGCAAGTAAATATCCTTTGGGCTGCGCCCGAGGCAGCTGGATCAAAATGAGTTAATATGGTGTCCTTGGTGACTTGCTGCAGTGCTTCTACAATAACTATGCTTTGAGCTTTGGTCCACTGATCTTACGTGAGTTTGATGTGTAGTAAGTGTGATTTGAGAGCTCTTTAATGGCATCTATTGTTTTGTTGACTTTGCTGGAGGGTTCTTTAATGCTTTATCTGCTTCGGGCCACTGATAGATCTTCACTGATACCCTTTACCGCATCTTGATATTCTTTGTCATGAATTTTGGTGTTCACTTTGGCTCTGATACTGTTTAATCCCTGTGCCGGGCCTCTCTCTTTCTTCTGATATGCTAAAAACTGCAAAATCGGCCCCTTTCTACTCTTTTTGGCGCAAAAACAGCCGAGGAATCAAAAGATTCCCAAATTTGGCCCATTTCCCGTAGTGATGCGCGATTAATCGTGCATTGAAAACTGCCTCAAAATTTCATTCTAGGCCTCTGAAGCCTCAATTTTGCACTTGTGCGATTTTTCTGGCGGGTGACGTCAGCAGTACGACAGATGACGTCAGTAGTGGGACCCTCTTGTATGGTGATGACATCAGCATGATGATGTTAGCAGGGTGACGTGGCAGTACGACAGGGTGATGACGTGGCAGTACGGTGGCAGGCCGACGCAGGCAGGAAGGGGTGAGGTGGGGTTGATGTGGTAGGTGACGTGGTGCTTACGTCACGCAAGGGGAGGGCGGTTTTTGGTTTGTGGCGCACCACTCTTGCGCCTGGGTGGTATTGGCAGGGGGGGCTCCGCCACAGCCGGGAGGGCGATGCGTGGTGGGAGTACGACGGAAAAACCGCCGATCTCCTGGGCGCTAACCCTCGGCAGCTCAGGGCATGAAAAGATCCGCCCACCATAGATCGCGGGCGCTGTAGATCTGACGGCTGGCGGATAAGGTAAGTCGGTGGAGGGATAAGGACGGGGCCCTGCACGCGAATTTTTTATTATTTAATTCGGCGGGGGGGTGGAAATTAGGAAAGTGGGTTTTTGGGGTTAAATTTGCGCGGGGTTAGATATTTGAATGTGGGGCTTTTTAGGAGAAAGGGCGGGGCATGGGTTTTGTGCATTGGAAGGAGAAATGTATGCCATTGGAAGGAGTCCAAAGGCATAGGAAGATGGGTTTTTTGAGAAAAAGGAGGGTTGTTACTAAGTTCCAAATAAACTCAGTAATTCCTAAGTGAACTTTATGGTTATTTTTCAACCAGGGGGAGGGGATACGTATATAGGGGAGTTATTAACATAGTTTTTAGTAGGGGATGGGGAGATAGATAGGGAGCTATATAGTAAAGTTAGTAGTTAATATGACCATGATGAGAAAGCACTAAGTGTGTGAATCTTAGGCTATTAAGGGGAAAATGATTCATAAAGGGAGTATGAATATTCCTTGAGCAAAGCAGATATTTACCAAGGCAATTGATATGAAAATGATGAAACTGAGAGATATCAAGCAGATCTTGACCTCTTTGAGGAAGTTAGTAAGTGATTGAGGAAAGAAGAAGGAGGGGGAGTTAGACATGCCTCACTTGAGTCCTTCAAATGGAAACTGCCTGATAATTGTGGCTTGAATAGATATGACACTTGAAAACATGAAATTGATCATAAATCAACATTCTACAACCTCAAAACTACCTACCCAGCCTACTTACCTAGCATTTTTTCTTTTTTTTTTTGGTTTGGGTGCACTTAGACTTGCAGACCCAACTTTTCAATTTTTCTTTTACTGTCTTCCTATCTATATCTACACTTATTTCATCCAGGGCTCAGATTAGGCTGTTGAGCACCCTTGCTTCTCTACCTATCTAGGAATCTGCCAAGATTAAGCTATTTGGACAGATGATGATTCTCTATATTCTAAAACAGGAAATTGAAACCTAGGGAGACCAAGATTAAACTGTTTGGACCTCCCTTTAACTGAAAATCCTTTAAAAATGGAATAGTACATCAAAATTGGAACACAGCAGTGGCACTTGAACTGGCACATTCTCATGGCATCCTTCTTTGGCTTTTGTAGCAATATGGAACATTGCAGCATGCAAAGAATGACATATTTGGCATGTAAAAATGTCAATAATTAAAGATGAGTAACCTGCTATAGCAGGAGGCTAACAGTATGAATGAATTTGTTGTTGTTGAATACTTGGAAGATCCGATGAACAAGGGACATTGATGTATTCCCTTTGTTTATCGACATGATAGCTTGCCCTTAAGGCATGCAAGCTTCAAGGTGTTTTTAGAAAAATATTTAGACTCAAGGACTATGGACTCAATGGTGTATGGAAGCAATGTTTTATTTGCAAGTGTAGGAAAAAGGAAACTGACAATGAATATGTAAAGTGGATCAAAAAGCTTGTAGATGAGCTTCGTTGATTTTAGTGGTTGGTTAGGATTGAAGAAAATGTAATGAAGTGTATGTGGATTATTTGGAATGGATAATGAATCTTGCTGGGAAAAAGTGAATTATGGCATGTAAAATCTGAAAAATAATAAATCTGCTCATTAATTCTGGACTTTCTGCTAAAATAGCTGAGTTTGACCAGTGTTGACCAGCCACTTGTAGATGTCGAATTCAAGTGTGGATAGGTATTTCACCATCCTTGTACATTTAGGAGCAAGCCCCAACTCTTCGAATTTTCTAACTTGTCATGCAACATGTCAAACCATTAAGCTATTACAGGAAGTTACAAGAACTTGTAATTTTCTGGAAATTTCGTTTATGATCATGGACTTGTTCTTTAGAATTTCTCATGAATATAGTGTTTTGAAGACTAATTGTGTGCACAATTAGTTTCGTTAATGATCAGTTGATCCTTTGAAATTTGCAAAAAACTTGGCATAAGGAACATACGTACATTAAAAAAGAAATGGCTAATTCCTTGATGATTCTTATGCAAAAATTAATGCCAAATGAAACAGTTTAAGGAGACTCAAAAGCATAATTTTAATCTAATTCCTGATGTTGATAACTGTCCATTTTTAATAAATACCCATGAAATACAAATTACTTACTTGTGTTATATGGTTCATGGAATGTGCATGGCAAAAAGCTTGGCATTAGAGATTTGTTGTGTCCCTTTGAAACCTGCACTTTTCATTATGGATGTTTGATATACAAGCTGGTATGGAAGCCATGAATAAGATCAACAACATTGTATGGCTCACATTGGAAAAAGCCATTGGATTTCCTCAAAAACATCTTGTTTGACATAGTAAACTATAGGGTACTTTGGCACAACCTATACAAAAATCTACTTTTGATCATGTGCATAGTTCATATTAAACAACTACCCACTCAAACAATGATGGAAGTTGATTAAAGCTTGGCACTGGTAAACATGCAATCAAAATTAAAGATTTTGGTCATAGGTGCAACAAAATTGCACACTTATCTTTACGCTGGGATCAGAACTGGTATTGACTTCAATGCCGGTGACATCACATCAGAAATTCTAACAATGAATTATTAGTCCCTAAATATATAATTAAATTCCATGACCAAGGATCAACATTCACATGTGGTAAATGAGCCATATAGCACAACTGAAGAAACTATTTCCAAGCTGAACTCAATGAATAATATTGTAACCTGAGCAATGTTGAAAGGAAATTACTTGCCCTTTGCATTCATTTCACAACAATCAGTGAAATGCAAATTATATTTGTTAGGTAGTTGCCACATGCCCATAGATTTTAACCCCTGATAATTGAGAAAATTGTCGAGGAATAACTGTGATTCTATTTATTTGCTACATTGAATCGTTCTATAAATTGCAAATCTTATACTCTGGTTTTTGTTCCAAAACATCACTCATATTCATCAAATACGAATGCAAGGCACCAATTCTACATTTTACATAAACATCCTACCAAACAACTTGTAGGGCGCTTCCCTGTTTTGCAATGAAGTAATAGAGGACAGTTTCTTATATCAAGTAAAATCTTCAATGCATCGCGTATGTCATCCTTAGATATATCCATTTTAGGCTAATAGCAAGGGATTTGATGGCCATAGAAATCTACTTTACTGCTAGCAAAACCCGTAATTGTCTGTGCATTAATTTTAAAAACCGTTTTTCTTCACGTAGTTACCAAAAAAGGGTCCCGAAGAACCATGATTTCCTCTGAAACCATTAGGAATCCAAGGAAACAATTTATGGGTTGTGTAATTCTTCCTGTTCCGAAAAAAAACCTTGTCTTTGTTTTTTTAGATTTCTTTTGGTTTGGTCACAAAACATGTTTCAAAATGATGCGTCAAAACTGCCGCGTCTTCTGGCAATGCTATTCTTAGTAGTGTTAAGGTTGGAGTTGACTAGAGAACGTTCTGGTTGTGTATTTTGTTGGAAATAATATTGAGAGGGGGGGTGAATCAGTATTATCACATCAATAAAACTTTTTCATTTCCATATTCAGATTCATATATGCTACTTCCACAACTTCTTATGATTTAGTTAGATGAGTGCATTAGAACATTATCAATCATATTGACAGTAAACAGGTGCAGTAAAATAGAATAGATCATCACACATAAGTCACACACATGAACACCATGATATAAGGTGGAAACCCAATGTGGGTGAAAACCACCTGCTGCAAGTCATCTCAATCTTCTTCTTAATAAGAAAATCCTTTTACAATATTTTTGTACTGGTGCAATCTTATACCAGTACGTAGGCTTCTACCTGTAGAGAGCTACAACCCCCATAGTTCTTGTACTAGCCGATCCATTTACTAGTACGCAGGCTGCTACCTACTACAATGCTCCAAATATTTCCCTTAACTTTTGTACTAGCTTATATACTAGTACGTAGGTGCCGGCCTACAATCTTCTCTCCTCTAGGTACCACGTTTCATCAATTTTCATACTGGATACACTGAAGCACAACACATAATTTGAATTACCCAAGCACTAGATCAATACATATACAAGTGAGTCATCAACCAGATCTAGTCCATCAGATCACATAAATATGAGTCATTAAGAACCTGATCCATTCATCCATCAATGTATAACATTTAATCAATCACTTCTTAGACTTCTGTTATCAGAACATAATACTAGACATCACTTAACAACCCAGAATACTTCAGTAAACAATAGAAGTAGCTAAGACATATTCTAAGACATGTACGCAACTTTTCCAACGGAAACCTGCAGGTATCCACCCCTGCACCAACCACTGATCCGCGGGTATCTACAGCTAACTGTCTACTTTTCTGCGGGCATGTGCATTGTAGCTTCTGTCTTTCTGCGTACCTTTGTGCAGATCTGCACTTGTGTCTTCTGTCGAGCTGCGTACCTCTACTGTGCCTCTGCACTTGCGCCTTCTGTCGTGCCACGTATCTCTATTGTGCCTCCACACATGTGCCTTCTGTCACGCCGCGTATCTCTACTGTGCCTCCGCACCTGTACCTTTTGCTGCGCTGCGTGCATCCGCACTCTGCCTATGGATCACCTGCATTCCTCTCGCACATTCACCGTGTTGCGCCTGTGGTCCTGAGGTTATAGGTGTTTATCAGACTTCAAGCATACCCCAGTCTATCAGATCTACAGATCTGATCTTGCGCCAAGTTGATCTCGACCCATCAACAGATTCGCCTTATGAACCTCATTTAGATCTAGACATTACTTTAGTATTTCAGATCTAGCTCCCTTAAGATATCCAACCCAAAAATTACTTCATTCCAAATGATCTCCTTGCCTTTTTATAGGCAATTTTTTCACAATACCATGGTCCAAAACCATAATAACATGATACCATGAACCCAATACTTGGGATCCATACTTTTAGATACAATACCACAGACCAAAACCATAGGATCAAACATGTTGGACTAGATACCATGGATCACCATAGGATTCCCACGTGCGAGCACTTTTATCTACATAAAAGTGCGTGCACTGGGGTCCGCACCTTCTGTTCGAACAACATACGTACATGACCGCAACTTTCTGAACAGTGCACCTGCGGGTCCACACCAGATTCATCTGTTTACCTGTGATCCTCTTATTTTCTTCCATTCTGAGAGGCTGATCATCAATCTTTGCTACTGGCCTGTTGCACTAAGATCTGTCACCTGTATGAGTTGCCATCAAGGACAATACTTGTCTCATAATGCCAACAATCTCCCCCTTTGGACTTGATGGCAAGGCTAACTTGTCACATGTAGACTCATCATCTGATTCCTTTGTATTGTCAGTATTCTAACACATTTGATATTTCTTCTTGTAGATTCATCTGATTATATATAGATGAGATGTTCTTCTATGAGTGGGTTTCCATCAAGTACAACACATGCATCATAATGACAACAATCTCCCCCTTTGGACTTGATGGAAACAACACCAACTCACTCTCCCCCTTTGACATCAAGGGCAAAGGGTGGACCAATATATGCTCTTTCCTTGATATGCATTCCGCTGTCCATACTCCCCCTAATTACCTGTTGAAATCTCTGAATGAGCTCCCCCTTTGTATATGCCATGGTGTACTACTATGTCCATGCTTCCTCTAAGAACATGTTGAAGTCTCTTCTTTGCTAAAGTGTGTTGTTCTTGCTCCCCCTGACTGTAAGCAAGGTCTGTAAAAAGATGTTCTACAAGAAGAACATGAATCTATACATCATAAATGACCTTCCTATCACCAAAGATTCATACATCTATCTCCCATCACAATGGTGATATACCAAAAGTTAACATAAGAGAGTAACATCATTCATCCCAGGCATAGTGGGGAAACTAAGATAGGCCGTTACATGACCTTGATATAACTGAAATATTTCATCAAATGACTACAATAGATAGAGACACATTATTACATCATGAGTCTTGATATGAGCTTTACATCGAATGATATACATGACAAAACACCTAAATAAGATCATGATAAGCATCAGTAATTACACTGAATGATCTGCTCCATAGCATCTATCACCAGCAACTTGTATTAGTGCATGAATCATCAAGATATGTCTGCATCAACTCATCCTTTTGCATAGAATATAGAATCATTCTATCATATGTGAGAAACACCATAGCCATCTAGATCTGCATGGACCAAGTATCATTAATAGGGAAGATCTAAATCAATCAACATATGCACGAAACAACCTATCATCATATACATCATCATCATATCTCTAACAATGCAACTTTGAATAATAATCCATGTAACCAGCCGACAATCCTCATCCATATATGTGCCAAGAACAATCCTGCAATATATGATCTTTATGCATATGGCGACAATAGCATATGAGAGACTCATCATCAAGTGAATTCAAGCTATGTACTTCTTCTTATCCTTATGAAGATCACCATGTAAGCACCAATTAGAGAATCAACCACAAATCTGATCTAAATATCAACTATGTAACCCCAAGAATCTTCTGAACAACTCATAACCATATCATAGCAAGATGAATCATAAGCATCATCACCAAGGACTATTAACCATAATGCCAACAATGCATTAAAAGCATATGCTCCCCCTAAACCTGTGCCATCTTGATTATTGTCAGATCTGATCATGCATATCAGCAAGAAGTATCAAGTCATCATCATTATCAAGTTAGAAACAAAACAGTTCTAACCATCATTTCCACACATCATCAGCAAATTGTAACCATAATCAAATAGTGCAAATAAACCAAATCATAACTGATCCTTTTCCTGAACAAGTCCCTACTGCCTTTCCTCAACCAATCATATACACGACTATGCCGTAACCAAATCGCATATATGCGTGACTTCTCTTTAAGAAACTTGCATATGAGATCTAGGACACTTAAGTTTTACACTTCCAGCTCCCTCTGATCCTGTTATGTCTGTATGTTGTGTTGTGTCGCCTCTTTCTGACTGAGCATCTTTCTTCTTCCACATCTTCAAGTGTGATGATGATTTCTCTTTTAGGTATGGCACCCATACTTTGTTCCTGCATTCCTTAGCTATATGTTCAAGCTTGTTACATGTGTAATATCTTATATGTTTCATATTTCTTCTATAGCAATCAACTGCTCTGTGACCAAACATATTGCAAGAAAAGCAATATCCATTAAAATACCTTGAATGAGATGATCTTTCTGCATGATGGTTCTGAAACCTTCTTCTTCTACATCTGGCTGCAACATGCCCAAGATTATGACATACATAACATTCAACATTATTCATAGGAGGAGTAAAAGATTTTCTTTGAGGATTTTCTTTCCTTGCTTGATGATGAGATTGACTTTTTATCTCATTGTTGAGCATTTCACATTTTGCATTAGAGTTCTTTGTCTTACTTTGTGAACTAGATTCACCTTCAAAAAATTCATGAAAACCAAGACCAGTTTTGATGGCAGGAGATCTTTGACTACTAAGAATATCATCCAAGATTTTAGTACTATCTTGAAATCATAAGAGCTTATCCTTTTTTTCTAATTTATCTTTTAGAATATTTACCTCAACTTGATGTTGCTCTTCCTTTTCAAGATTCTGTTTCTTCACGTTCTCTTCAACATTTCTTTCTTCTTCTAACTGACGTCTTAGATTGAGAATCTCCTTTTCTTATTCTTCATTCACATCCTGTAGCATTTGACGAACTCTGGTGACACATTCCAGCTGTGCTTTCAAACTGATGACTTCGTTTTCCTGTTTTTGAATACCTTGGAGTAGATCTTTATTCTGCTTCTTGGCTTCTTCAAGTTCTTCCTTTAGTGAGTGGATCGTGGCTTCAAGACTTTCATAGTAACTAGATCTATCTCTAAGTTTCTTTACGGTTGTGTCTCTTTCATTGACTTCATCTCTCAATGATGTTACTTCATCCTGCAACTTCCTTACCTTGTTTCCTTCTTCTAGTTGGGTTTTGAGCAACTTTTGATATTTGACTTTGAATAACTCCCTTACCTTGTTTCCTTCTTCCAGCTGGGCTTTTAGTTTGGTAGCTTCTTCTTTGAAGTCACATTCCCTTTTGTTCAATAGATCTTGTTGATCTTTGATTATTTCTGTCAGTGTTTTAAATTCTGCCTCTATTTGATATCTTTCTTGTTCACCCATAAGAGCAAGTTCAGTTGCTTCGCTATCACTTTCATCTCTTCCATATGGAAATATAGCTGGAACATCAGAGGATAGCAAATTCATACCTGATAGTTCATCTTCATTCTAAAATGATTCTGAATCTGATTCTGAATCTGAAGAGCTTCTTATGCCTAATCCCCAATCGATTCTTCCATTGTCATAGTTCTTCTGAGATGTCTTCTTCTTCTTCGGTGCTTTCTTCTTAAGCTTGTTTCCCATTGTTCCACAGATCTCCTTCAAGCGATCAAGCTTCTACCAAAGGACCTGCTCTGATACCAATTGTTGGAAATAATACTGAGAGGGGGGGTGAATCAGTATTATCACATCAATAA
>APFE030959657.1:80156-112062 GCA_000404065.3 Pinus taeda
CCCAAGCACTAGATCAATACATATACAAGTGAGTCATCAACCAGATCTAGTCCATCAGATCACATAAAGATGAGTCATCAAGAACTTGATCCATTCATCCATCAATGTATAAACATTTAATCAATCACTTCTTAGACTGCTGTTATCAGAACATAATACCAAACATCACTTAACAACCCAGAATACTTCAGTAAACAATAGAAGCAGCTAAGACATATTCTAAGACATGTACGCAACTTTTCCAACGGAAACCTACGGGTATCCACCCCTGCACCAACCACTGATCCGCGGGTATCTGCAGCTACTGTCTACTTTTCTGCGGGAATGTGCACTGTAGCTTCTGTCTTTCTGCGTACCTTTGTGCAGATCCGCACTTGTGTCTTCTGTCGAGCCGCGTACCTCCACTGTGCCTCCGCACCTGCACCTTTTGTCGCGTCGCGTATCTCTATTGTGCCTCCGCACCTGTGCCTTTTGTCGCGCCTAGTATCACTACCGTGCCTCCGCACCTGTACCTTCTGTTGTGCTGCGTGCGTCCGCACTGCGGCTATGGATCACCTGCGTTCCTCTTGCACATTCACCGTGTTGCGCCTGCGTTCTTGAGGTTATAGGTGTTTATTAGACTTCAAGCATACCCCAGTCTATCAGATCTACAGATATGATCTTGCGCCAAGTTGATCTTGACCCATCAACAGATTTGCCTTATGAACCTCATTTAGATCTAGACATTACTTTAGTATTTCAGATTTAGCTCTCTTAAGATATTCAACGCAAAAATTACTTGATTCCAAATGATCTCCTTTCCTTTTAATAGGCAAGCTTTTCACAATACCATGGTCCAAAACCATAATAACATAATACCATGAACCCAATACTTGGGATCAATACTTTTAGATACAATACCACAGACCAAAACCATACGATCAAACATGTCGGACTAGATACCATGGATCACCATAGGATTCCCACGTGCGAGCACTTTTCTCTACATAAAAGTGTGTGCACTGGGGTCTGCACCTTCTGTTCGGACAACCTGCGTACATGTCCGCAACTTTCTGAACAGCGCACCTGCGGGTCCGCACCAGATTCATCTGTTTACTTGCGATCCTCTTATTTTCTTCCATTCTGAGAGGCTGATCATCAATCTTTGCTACTGGCCTGTTGCACTAAGATCTGTCACTTGTATGAGTTGCCATCAAGGACAATACTTGTCTCATTGTGCCAACATATTTTTGTCAAATTTATCAGAAACATCTTGTGGCCTAGTTGTCATATCAAGTTCCTTCAATGGGTAAACCTTAATCAAATGTAAAGGAAATAAATAGGTAAGGCGAGTATTTTGAAGATGAATCATGTTTTGAACATGTGCTTTGCCTGGCAGATGTAGTTGAATTTCAGATGTGAAGTTGTGCAAGATTAGTTTCACTACATACTTGCGCATTAGTTTTCATAGATTGGATTGGGCTACTTCTTTTTTTATCTCAATCTAGTTGTTGACCAACAATTTTGATGATTTTCCAATACATGCTCAATGATGTTTTTGTAGACTTGGAATCTCACTCCAAAGATGGCATTGATCTGTGTATAATTTAGGAGTACTCCATCAGCTTCTTCCTTAGAACCGAAGAGTGTGTAATAGAGTAGTGAAATTTTTCCCTAACTTACCATAGGGTTTTTAATAAAATATGAAATGAGGATATCAATGAATACTATAGTGTTTATTCATACTATAAGTTCTGTTTTTACTATGCAACTGTAAAGGCACTACTCTAATAACAATGCTAAACTGCATTCACTAAAATTTTGATAGTTCAGAAAACTAGTCCACAATAATCATTCATAAATTATGCCACAATGTAACTATTGTTAATATTTCATAGTAGTTCACAACGATCAATTTATGATTTCTAATACTCGTTCCTAAAAATTGAAATCCTTGGCAAGCTTCAAATTCACACAGATTTCGAGACTTATATAGTTCATAATTCCCTTACTGTTCCAAACTACAGCAGGGATGAACCTTTAATGGCAGTAGTGATTTGTGCAAATTCCTAGCAAGAGAATTTTATTTAATTTTGAAAGTAAATCAAGAGATTTTCTGATCTTCCTGATTGCTCGAAGCAGAGGAAGAGAGCAAACTAACCTATTGATCTGTTTTTATTTTTATTTTTGTAGGTTAGCATGGATGAAGTGGCTCTTACCTAAATTTATTCATGAGAAATGTTTGTGATTTTTTTTATTATTTTTATTTTTTTGAAAACAAGGCTAAAGAAAACTTTATGAGATCTCATTTTTATTTATTTATTTTTTAATCTATTCTACCTTTAACTTCAAATATTTTTTATTTCCTAGGTAAAAGAATGCTTCCAGTGAAGCCATTTACGGACTAAAAATTAAAAAATGCTCATATCTAGATTTAAAGTTTTTACCTGATTATTTGCAAGCATGTGAGTAACCTGTCTTATCCTTGGAATTGGCGCAAGATTCTTTTGAAACTAGTCCTCAATATTGTCCTTATTCTCCAAGAAGTACCTATTCAACATCTTCAATTTTCTCATCCGTAGATGGATTGGTAAGAAATGGGGGGTTTTAAAAATACTGAATTTAAAACTAAGTATGAAAATAAAAAATGCTCCAAGCTTGAACTCCTTTATGAAGATCTTGCTGTCATTAGGTTTCACAAGTTAGCCCGTAAAAAGGAAATTGCAATAAAAATAATTTCCTAAGTCTATCTCCAAATCATCTTGCCCGGCAACGACGCAAAAATCTTTGGTCTAAAATGAGGATGCAAATTAGAGTTTCATTTACTTTCAATCCGGGTAAGTAAATTTCAAGGATAATCCAATATATATGAACTTAGAGACAAACTAAACTAAGCTAGATGAAGAAATGCCAAAGCTCCCTTACAGGAGGTCTTTCATTGGGATCTCCAACACCTATTTAGTCATCTAATGAAAATGAAATCTAAAGATATTGTGACTAGTGTAAGAAATATTAAAGTTCCCTTATAGGAGATTGTTCATTAATATTTCTAATCGTTTTAATCAACAAACTATTTAAACTAATGAAATTAAAGCACTTAAACCTAATTTTGATTGATTGCATGAAATATTAAAGCACTCTTACAAGAGACTATTCATTTATATCTCAAGCATATGAATCATAAACTTAAACTAATGAAATCAAACATTAAATAACAAATCAGATTCATTAAAAAAAACATTAATACTTTTTTTTATGAAAGGTCATTCGTTAATATTTCAAATATATGAAACTAATGAAATTTACAAACAAACATAAAATGAAAGTTTACCAAAACCAAACGAGCATGCAAGTGAGGCAATGGGGGCCCTCCATAGCTCCAGAAGCACACCTAGAAAGAAGTCAAATGTAGAAGAAAATCTAATCCACATTATTTATCATCAATTGCAAATTTCAATTACAAGCTCCAAGTTCTACATTCCAAGAGGTCCTAAACTCTACATTACAATGATTCTAAAATATAAAATTACAAATGAAGGACTAAGTTTCTAGATTCTAAAAATTAAGATTACAAATGAAGGAGATAACACTCCTATTTATACAACAAGATGAGATAAAAAACTGATAATGATGATCCACTATTCCCTCTTCAAATCCACATATCTCTCAACCAATGGTGACACATAACCCTATCCTTCATGATCTTCTCCATGAGGTCCATGATCTTATCCATGAGGTCCATGATCTCCTCAAATTCGAATTTGAACATAGAGTGCCACATAAGGGTGCCTTAGAAGCTTCCTTTATACCTACACATGTCAACAAACTCATTCTAATTGTTAGGTATAAGTATATGGATATTATTTTCTAAAGTTTAACCACAAATTCACTTAAAAATACTAAGAATTAATAATGTTTTGGAAAACACAATGGTAACCCATTTTGACGCATGAGGTTGATGAAACTAAGGTGGTAGTCTTAAAACTAGACTATTGGTTACTTTATAACCAATTAGATGAGTTCAAGTGGATTATGTAGATGGCTTACTTTATCCTGAGGGTCCTACTTTTCCCCTAAACACGTTGGTCCCATGTTGACTTTCCTTTTTAAACAGGCGCTTCACTCTACGCTATTGATCTCTTCTCTCCAGATCTAACGGTCACCACTCATCGTCATCAACAAAACAATACGATGATCACTCTACATCGTTGATCTCCTCTCTCCAGATCTAACCGTCATCACTCAACCCGATCAACAGAATAATCTGGTCTTCATCCACCATTGATAAAAATGTACCCGATCCAACGATTAAGAGAGATATTGAGTGAGCCACTTGCACGGGGATTAACCGCCTGATAAAGTGATTTTCTCTCTCCTCCTGAGTGCTACATGTCGCTTGGTTAATCGAATCAGGTGACCACCCCGAATTACTAATTACAAATTTTCCTTCGCCTGATAACCACCTTCGCTGATTAAACCTGCTTTTCCAATAGAACCCATGTGCATTAAATCAAACTTAAAATAAAGCATTTAATAGATGTTTTAACGTGTAATTCCAAGATTACCCCTTAACACTAAATGATCGCGAATTAGTGAAAAACACATAAATAATAAGATTTACCATTAAAGTGTGAAAATATAGAAAATACCCGGTTACGTTCAGAACGCGGATACATAGAGGTAAACGAGAGTCTTCACTAGGATTAACACATAGATGCACACGGAATCAATTTCTTCAATATAATAGAAGTCACAGAGTCTTGGCCGACTTGGCTCAATTACAACAATATATTTGACCTCTGTCTCAATCTCAAAACCCTATCTAACACTCAAAATTTCGCCTCTCACTCAATTCTCAATCATTTCAGCTAATTCCTTTCCATCACATCTTCTTCTCTTTTATGAGTCAAATCCTATCCTAACTATACTAACAACTCGGTATCTATTTCAATCAATCTAACAATCAAATCTCTATTCTTCAGCTCTATTGCACACATATGCTAACAACTTATCCCTTAGTCTAAAATAATACCATTTTCTAATTATTACAATAATGAAGTAAAGATCATTTTTGGGAGATCGAACCCTCTCTACCAAAACTGACTTTTGACCACTCAGGTCAGTGAAATTCAACTCATTTAGCCACAACATGTGAACAAACCATCACATTATTGGCTAAGTCCAGGTGCTCCTACATTAGACTCTCGGAGAAGAAAAGAATCATCCCTCAGACTTTCAGGGTTTACTCCATACTTCTGCAACTGTTCTGTTGTCAACCAACTAGCATCCTCCACTAGTGGTCCTTTCCATTTGACTAGATATTGAAAATAAACCTCTCCTATGGTTCTTTTGGATACGCTTTTCTCCAAAACAACTTCCACCTCTTTCTTATCTGTCTTTGGCATTTGTTCTTCCCAGTTCAAAGTTTGAACTTCATCTTCTGTAGTTTCCTCTTGCAGCTCTGTCTCTATCTCTTTGTATGGATACAAATCTGCAACATTGAAGATAGGTGATATTCCAATCCCTTCTGGCAATTCAATTTCATAAGCATTAGTTGAAAACTTTCTTACAATTCTACATGGTCCTATCTTTTTCATTTTTAGTTTATTGTAAGTCTTAGCAGGAAATCTTTCTTTTCTCAAATACACCATTGCTAAATCTCCCACTTGGAATTCTTTTTCTCTTCTTTTCATATCTACTCTCTGTTTGTATTTGCCACTGCTTTCCTGCAATCTACCTTTGACATCTTCTTGTAGTCTCTGCATATGCTTTTCAAACTCTTCATCTTTTCACTTCTTGTCTCCTATTTACCTAAATTTCTAAGCTCACACACACCTCTTGGATTCATCCCAAAAAAAATATGAAATGGACTCGTTCCAGTACTTCGGTTTGGAGTGTCAATATAAGAAAACTCAGCCTGAGCTAGTGTTGATTCCCACTGCTTAGGATTTTGATACACTAAACTTTTCAATATGTTTCCCAAGCTTATGTTTACCACTTCGGTCTGTCCATTTGTTTGAGGATGGTATGCTGAACTGAAACTAAGGTTAGCACCTCATTTCTTCCAAAGAGTTCTCCAGAAATTCCCTACAAACTTTGTATCTCTATCAGACACAATACTTATAGGCAATCCATGTAATCTTACAATTTCTGAAAATAATAGATTAGAAATATGTGTTGCATCACTAGTCTTCTTACATGCAATGAAATGTGCCATCTTGGAAAATCTATCTACCACAACATAAATGGAATCATTCCCCCTTTGAGTTTTAGGTAACCCCAAAAAAAATCCATGCTAATTGCATCCCGTGGTCGGTCTAGTATCGACAGCGGCCGGTACAATCCTGTATTCTGGCTTCTCCCTTTAGGATGTTGACATATCTTGCACTTCTCAACAAATCTCTTAACATCAGTCTACATTTTTGGCCAATAGTAAAAAGCATTTACCTGAGCAAAGGTTTTGTCTTGTCCAAAGTGACCATATAATCCTCCACTATGTTTCTCCTTTATTATGTTTTCCCTCATAGAACATTTGGGAATGCAAAAATTGTTGCCTTTAAACAATAAACCTCCTTGGATAAGATAATATAACCACTGAATTCTATTATGAACTATTGGATTTTGTACTGCTATATAGATATCTGTGAAATTTGCATCATCTTTATACATTTCAACCATTTCTTCAAATCCTACAACACCAACTTTTAATTCTTGCACAATGAAATTTACCCTTCTTGAAGCATCAAGAACTTTGTTCAAATTACCACTTGTTTATGTTGGTATTATGATACAGGTGTTGTCCTTGATGGCAACTTACTAAGATGACAGATCATAGCTCAGGCTCACATAATGAAGAAAAAGAGATATAGCAGGTTACTTTTGATAAAGTCGCGTATATAGGTGGGTTCAACGATCAAAAGGTGCGTATACGTATGCACGCACTTTCATGCAAGGAAAAGTGCGTACATGTGTGAAAACTTATTTTTGGTCCATGGTATTTAGTCCTTGGTATTTGAACCTATGGTTTTGAACCATGGTATCTCATCCGAAGTGTTGAACCCAGGTATTGGGTCCACGGTATTGATTCTCTATGGGTTTGGACCATGGTATTGAGTAAAGGCCTAAGACTATAAAAGGAGGAGAAGATCATTAGGAAAAGGCACCAAGTAAGTCTCGTATATCTGATGAAGTATGAGATCTAGTATGCAGGTTATGTGTTCATGAGGCCTTACTTTGAGCTAAGGAGGAATCTCAGTGGTTGATGGAGAACAAGATCTAATGATCGGGATCGTATGGCTTGGAATGAATCACCTCTATATGGTTTGATCATGCTTATTCTAGATCTATATATTGACGCATGTAATGTTCTGTAAATATTATGATCTGGTTATAACTCAAGTTTGGAATAGCTGAAAATCATTAATGAATATTTACAGATGTATACACTGGTTGACTATGATAAAAGCACGTACATACTATATACATCTAAGTAGCGTATACCATATGAGCTATGATATTTGAAGTTACAGGTGGTTCTTGTTGTTGATGAGTTCTGATGACTATTTGGTGGTGTCAGTATTCTGCATATTCAGTTTGGTTGATTGTGTTTAGCTTCAATGTTGATGGATGAGATCAACTAATGGATCAGGATCACAATGACTTATCTTTATGTGATCTGATGGACTAGATCTGGTTACTAATACACATATTATCCTTGTATATGTAATGATTTGGGTATATCTGAAGTCAGGAAGTGCAGCGAAGTTGTAAGTAAGTAATTAATGACATATATGCTGGTTCGCTTTGGTGAAGTTGCGTATACACGCTGGTTTTACTGTTCATATGGTTAATAAAGTTCTGATGCACTATCTAAAGATCAACATTTAATGGATTAACTGAATCATAAGTTTACTGAATATACACTAGTTGCATTAGACACAGTTGCGTGTACACGCAGGTTCCCTTAACTGAAGTAGCGTATATAAATTTGAGTATGAAAATGAAAAAGTGTTTGATTTGATAATACTGATTCACCCCCCTCTTAGTATTATTTCCAACAATTGGTATCGGAGTAGGTCCTTTGGTAGAAGCTTGATTGCTTGAAGGAGATCTGTAGAACAATGGGAAGGAATCTAAAGAAGAAAGCACCTTAGAAGAAGAAGACATCTCAAAGGAACTATGACAGTGGGAGAATCGATTGGGGAATATGTGGAAGAAACACTTCACATTCAAAATCACTTCAGAATGAGGATGAACAATTAAAAGAACTATCAGGTATGAATTTTTTATCCTCTGGTGATACATTTCTCCATCCATTTGACGATAATGAAAGTGATAGCGAAACAACTGAATTTGCTCTTATGGGTGAGAAAGAAAGATATCAAATAGTGGCAGAATTTAAAAGGCTTACAGACAAAATTATAGATCAACAATATCTATTGCACAAAAGGGAATGTTTCTCCAAAGAAGAAGTTACCAATATAAAATCTCAACTAGAAGAAGGAAACAAGGTAAGGAAGCTATTCAAGGAAAAGGAAGATCAATGTCAAAAGTTGTAGGATGAAGTAACATCATTAAGAAATGAAGTAAATGAAAGGAGCACAACAATCAAGAAACTCAGTGAAAGATCCAGTTACTATGAAAGTCTTGAAGCTATGATCCTCTCGCTTAAACAAGATCTTGAAGAATCAAATAAGCAGAATAAGGAACTACTCCAAGGTCTTGAAAAACAAGAAAACGAAGTTTTTGACTTAAGACATCAGTTGGAAGAAGGAAGAAAAGCTGAAGAAAACATGACGAAGCAGTATTTTGAAAAGGAAGAGCAACATCAGGTAGAGGTAAATATTCTAAATGATAAATTAGAAGAAAAGGATAAGCTCTTACGATTTCACGATAGTACTAAGATCTTGGATGATATTCTTAGTAGTCAAAGGTCTCCTGCTATCAAAACTGGTCTTGGTTTTCATGAATTTGTTGAAGTTAAGGCAAGGAACTCTAGTGAGAAATCGGAAATGCTCAAAGAGATGGAAGGACAACCCCATCATTAACCAAGGAAAGGAATTCCTCAAAGACAAACTTTTGCTCCTAACTTTGGAAGTGACAAACGATTATTTCCTCCGATGAATAATGTTGAATTCTATGTATGTCATAATCTTGGACATGTTGCAGTTAGATGCAGAAGAAGAATGGTTCAAGACCATCACACAGAAAGATCATCACGTTCCAGGTACTTTAAGGGATATTGTTTTTCTTGCAATATGTTTGGTCACAAAGTTGTTGATTGCTACAGAAGGAATATGAAACATGTAAGATGCTATGCATGTAACAAGCTTGGACATATAGCAAAGGAATGCAAGAACAAAGTATGGGCACCATATCAAAAGGAGAAAACATCAGCACACCTTAAGATATGGAAGGAGGAAGTAAAGTCAGAAAAATGTGGCACAGCTCAATGTATAGACATAACATACTAAGAGGAAGCTGAAAATGTGAAACTTCAGTGTTCTAAGTCTCTTACGCAAGTTTCATGAATAGAAGTCACGTATATACACGAGTTAGTCACTACACCATCGCGTATATGTTAGTTTGAGGAAAAGTAGTGGGACAGGCTCAGGAAAAGGGTTTGATATGATTCAGTTCATTATTTGCTCTGTTTGATAATGGTTACAATTTGCTGATGATGTGTGGAAATGTCTTGATACTTGCAAGATGTTTAGAAGTGTTTTGATCCTAACTTGCTGATGATGATGCCTTGATACTTCTTGCTAATATATGCATGATCAGATTTGACAGTAAACAAGATGACCTGGGTTCAGGGGGAGCATATGCTTTTAATGCATTGTTGGCATTATGGTTAGTAGTCCTTGGTGATGATGCTTATATGGCTAAATGATACATCTTTCTATGATATAGTTATGAGTTGTCCATGAAAAAATCTCATATGATTCTTGGGGTTACATAGTTGGTGTTCAGATCAGATTTGTGTTTGATTCTCTGATGATGCATATATGGTGCTTACATGGCGATCTTCATAAGGATAAGGAGAAGTACAAAGCTTGAATACAAAATTTCATTACTTGATGATGAGTCACTCATATGCTGTTGTCGACATATAATACAGTTATGATGCAGGATTCCTATAGTTCTTGGCACTCACATGGATGAGGATTATTACTGTTGATGACATTAAGAAGTCTTGAAAAAAGATCTTGAGCTTAAGATACATAGTGCTATATACAGTATGCTGGATACATGGATGACTACTCAAAGTTTAATTGTTGGAGACATGATGATGATGAGTTCTTACCTATATGATGATAGGTTTATACTTACATATGTTGATTGATGCAGATGTTCCCAAGTGATGATACTTGGATGATATATAAGATCATGCAAATCTTGATGTTGATGATATGGCTATGGTGTTTTATTCGGTATGTCATATGCAGAATTCTATTCAAAAGGATGAGTTGATATCTATATGTAGACATACCTTGTTATAAGTTGATGACTTATACACTAATGGACATATATAGGTTGCTGGTCTAGATGCTGTAGACAAATGCTTATGGAGCAGATTATACATTATGTATGATAGTTGCTGATGACTATCATGGTCTTATTTAGATGTTTGGTCTCTGTTATAAATGTCATGTAAAGGTCATATCAAGACTCATGATATAATAGTTTGTCTCTATCTATTGTAGTCATTTGATGAATCCATTTTGGTCATATGATGTAATTCGTACCCCCATTATGCATGGGAATGATGATGTAATATTTCAGTCATGTATAAACAATTGGTATCTGGTGTATCCCCACTTGGTTGGGTGGATGAGTCAATATTGTTATATGCCCACTTGGTTTGGAGATGGATGTATGTATGAGTCTTTGGTGATAGGAAGGTCATTTATGATAGAGTCATGTTCTTCTTGTAGAACATCTTTTTGTAGACCTTGCTTACACTCAGAGGGAGCATGGACAGATTGGTACATCTTGGCATATACAAAGGGGGAGCTCAATCAAAGATTTCAGCAGGTACTCAGGGGGAGTATGGACAACGAAATGTATATCAAGGAAGAGAATATCTTGGTCTGCCCGTTGCCCTTGATGTCAAAGGGGGAGAGTGACTTGGTATGGTTGTTGCCATCAAGTCCAAAGGGGGAGATTGTTGGCAGTATGATGCATGTGTTGTAATTGATGGCAACCCACTTGCAGCAGATCAACTCACTAATATATAACTAGATGAATCTACAGAAGAGATATCAAATGTGATAGAATACATGGGATGCAAGGTAGCTCAAAGGAATCAGTTCAGATGTAATGAACAATGACAACTCATTAAGATGAAAGTTCTCAGTGTGGCAAGATAACTTTGCCATCAAGTCCAAAGGGGGAGATTGTTGGCATTATGATACAGGTGTTGTCCTTGATGGTAACTTACTAAGATGATAGATCACAACTCAGGCTCATAGAATGAAGAAAAAGAGATATATGCAAGCTACCCTTGATAAAGTCGTGTATACACGCGAGTTTGACAATCAAAAGGAGCGTATACGTATGCACACACTTTCATGCAAGGAAAAGTGCGTACATGTGGGAAAAAATATTTTTGGTCCATGGTATTTAGTCCTTGGTATTTGAACCTATGGTTTTGGACCATGGTATCTCATCCGAAGTGTTGAACCCAGGTATTGGGTCCATGGTATTGATTCTCTATGGTTTTGGACCATGGTATTGAGTAAAGGCCTAAGACTATAAAAGGAGGAGAAGATCATTAGGCAAAGGCACCAATTAAGTCTCATATATCTGATGAAGTATGAGATCCAGTATGCAGGTTATGGGTTCATGAGGCCTTGCTCTGAGCTAAGGAGGAATCTCAGCGGTTGATGGAGAACAAGATCTAATGATCGAGATCGTATGGCTTGGAATGAATCATATCTATATGGTTTGATCATGCTTATTCTAGATCTGTATACTGACGCATGTAATGTTTTGTAAATATTATGATCTGGTTATAACTCAAGTTTGGAATAACTGCAAATCATTAATGAATATTTACAGATGTATACGCTGGTTGACTATGATAAAAGCGCGTACATTCGCAGGTTAGATACATCTAAGTAGCATATACCATATGAGCTATGATATTTGAAGTTACAGGTGGTTTTGGTTGACTAGGATCATAATAAATTATCTTTATGTGATCTGATGGACTAGATCTGGTTGCTAACGCACATATTATCCTTGTATATGTAATGATCTGGGTATGTCTGAAGTCAGGAAGTGTAGCGAAGTTATAAGTAAGTAATTAATGACATATACATTGGTTCGCTTTGGTGAAGTTGCGTATACAAGCTGGTTCTACTCTTCCAAGTAGCATATGCACTTTGATGCATGATTTTTGATGATACAGTTAGATCTGAACATTGTTGTAGAATTCTGTGTTCTGCTCTGTGTTCTGGTGACTGCAGTTTGTTGATAGGGTTTCAGTGATTCAGTATTGGGTGATTCAGAGATTGATGATGCTAGTGTTGATTGATTGCGTGCTTCAATGATATTGATGGGTCCAGTATGAAAAATGGATGAAACATGGCCTTCATATTATGGTGTTGTGCTTCACAAGTATCCAGTTTGAAAATTTATGAAACATGGTACCTGGAGGAAGAAAGAGAAGGTTGTAGCCTTTTGTAGGTCGGCACCTATGTACTAGTACATCAGCTAGTACAAGAGCTAAGGGGGTTGTAGCTCCCTTCTAGGATAAGTTAGAGAATGAGAGGAGGTTGTAACCTTCTGCAGGTAGAAGCCTACGTACTAGTATAAGGTTGCACTAGTACAGAAATACTGTAAAATGAAGTTTCTTATTAAAGGAAGATATAGATGAATTGTAGCACGTGGTTTTCACCCACATTGGGTTTCCACCTTACATCATGGAGTTCATGTGTGCTTCTTGTGTGTGATGATATGTTTAGTTTTACTGCACCTGTTTACTGTTCATATGGTTAATAAAGTTATGATGCACTAACTAAAGATCAACATTTAATGGATTAAATGAATCATAAGTTTACTGATATATGCTAGTACATTATACACAGTTGCGTGTACACGCAGGTTCCCTTAGTTGAAGTAGCGTATATGAAATTGAGTATGAAAATGAAAAAGTGTTTGATTTGATAATACTGATTCACCCCACCCCCCCCCTCAGTATTATTTCCAATAGTTTATGAATTTTAATGCATGATTGTCATAATACAATATAAGCTCCTTTGGTATCAAATAATGTCTCCATTTTTTAAGGCTTGTACAATAGCATAAAAATATTCATCATAAGAAGAATACTTTTTCTTAGCTTCATTTAATTTCTCACTAAATTATGCTATTGGTCTCTGTTCCTAACTCAAAACTGCTTTAATTGCAGCTACACTAGCATTTGTTTCTTATTGAAATACTTTTTCAAAATCAGGTAAAGCTAAAACTAGTTTCTCTATGATTTTCCTCTTCAACAACTTAAAATTCATGTCTGTTACTTCTGTCCACTTGAATGGCTGGTTAGTCTCCTTGATTGTTTCAATAATTGGTTCACAAATCTAACTAAAACCTCTGATAAATTTCCTATAAAAACTTGCAAGATCATAAAAGCTTCTTACCTCAAATATATTCCTTGGAATAGGCCAATTCCAAATTGCTTAGAATTTCTCTGGATCCATTTTCAAGCCTTCTTTAAAAACTACAAATCCAGAGTAAATTAATTCTTCTTTCATGAAACTACATTTCTTCAGGTTTATCAGTAGTTTCTCTTTTTGAAGAGTTCTTAAAACCAATTTAAGATGCTCTATATGTTCTTCTTTACTTCTACTAAAAACTAGAATGTCATGAAGATAAACAATAAAAAACTTGCCTACATATTCCTTCAAGACTTCATTCATCAATCTCATGAACATGCTAAGTGCATTAATGAGTCCAAAAGGCATCACTAACCACTCATACAACCCACTATTTATTTTAAATGAAATCTTCCATTCATCTCCTTCTCTAATTCATATTTGATGATATACACTCTTCAGATTTATTTTAGTAAAATACTTTGACCCACTCAAACAATCCATCAAATCATCCATGCGTGATAAAGGAAACCTATACCTGATAGTGATATTGTTTATGGCTTTGGAATATGTAGACATACGCCATTCACCTCCTTTCTTTGGACTGAGTACTATTGGTACAACACATGGACTAAGACTCTCTCTGATTAGTCCCTTATCCATCAGTTCTTGCACTTGTTTTCCAACTTCTGCATTCTCTTGAGGAGTTAACCTATATGCTTTTTTGTTTGGAAAACTTTCTCCTCGTATTAGATCAATATGATGACTAATACTCTTGATTGGTGGCAATGCATTTGGCAACTCATCCACAATAATATCAGCAAAATCATTCAACAGAGTTTTGATTTCTTCAGGTAAATCATCTAATTTTGAGGAAGTTAAAATTACCTTAGGTCTCCCTATGACAACAAAATGCATTTCTTCACCTTTTCCAACCTCTTGGAACAACTCCTTTGTCAGCTTCATCCTTCAATGGTAGTAGTGTATGTTTATTTCCATCCTTCTCCAAAGTATAAGTATTTTTCCTCCCATCATGAATAGCTTTCCGATCAAACTGCCAAGGTCTTCCCAAAAATACATGGCATACATCCATTGGCATTACATCACACAATATCACATCTTTATAAGTACCAATCTGTATCTTTACCTTGCATTGTTCTGTCACAATAATTTGATTTCCTTTCTGCAACCATGACACTTTGTAAGGAGTAGGGCGTACTATCTTCACTAATACTAGGTTGTCCACCATCTCTATAGAAAGAAGGTTATCAGTGCTTCCACTGTCAATTATCACTTTACAACATTTACCTTTGGATTTACATGTAGTTCTGAATAAACTCTTCCTCTGAGCTAGTTCTCCAGTCGCTTTCTTTGCCTTAAGCAATGCCCTTTTCAACAACAATGATTGTCCTACTTCAGGGGATTCTTCCTTGTTTGTAATTCGAGGTTTTTCTTCATTTTCCTTAGCCACATTCACATTCCTCTGACTTGTTTTCTTATTATGAGGATAGTCCCATGATCCATGTCCCCACTCTCCACATGTGTAACACCGAATATCTCTTCCTCGACCTCTTCCTCTGGGTACAAATCTTCCTATATTAAAATCTCCCCTATGTGATGATCTACTACTTGAACTTTTTACTCCACTCTGATGTTGCTGAAACCTTGGTCTAGTAGTTCGTCTACCTCTTATTGAATTTTTTCCTCTATTCCGCTGATTTGTTTTCTCAACATCTTCTCTTCTGCCTTCAAACCTGCTTGATATGCATCTTCAATGGTCTTTAGACTCAGCAAGCCGATCTCATCCTGTATGTCATATCTTAAGCCATTGATATATCTAGCTACCTTCTTCATGTCATCCTATGCATGTCCTACTCTAATACTCAATTTATAAAACTCTTCCGTATATTCTTTAACATACATTCCTTTTTGCCTTAAATTCTGTAACTGTTTGAAAAGATTTAATTGATAATATTTTGGCATAAATTTAGCTTTCATTTTACTCATTATTTTGTCCCATTTCTTGATCTTGGACTTTCCTTTCCTTGTTTTGGATGTTTGTAGTTCATCCTACCAAATAGCTGCATGACCCTTCAATCTGGTAACAACAAATTTCACCTACTTTTTGTCATCAACCTCCTCATAGTCAAAATATTTGTCCAATGAATTGATCTAATCCATTAGCTCTTCTACATTGAGACTCCCTTCATATGTAGGAATTTCCACCTTTGGTTTTCCACCTACTTTAGCCAACATCTTGATAAATTTGGTAGTTTCATTTTCCTCCTCTTCTTCTTCCTCAGAAGATTCTTCTGTAGCACTGTCAACTCCTTCATCAGGTGTTCTCCTCTGAGCTATCTCCATTGTATCCATCCTTGTATGCTAATTCTAGATCTCTTCCAGTAGAACTGAATTTGCTTCAGGTCTTCCTTGACCTATGCCAACTCCTCTCCTCGGCAGCATGTTTACTGTAGTCAAACTCAATCTCTGTGCTATGATACCAAAATGATGCATGAGGTTGATCAAACTAAGGTGGTAGTCTTAAAACTAGACTTTTGGTTACTTTATAACCGATTAGATGCGTTCAAGCAGATTCTATACATGTCTTACTTTATCCTGAGGGTCCTACTTTTCCCCTAAACACGTCGGTCCCAAGTTGACTTTCCTTTTTAAATAGGTGCTTCACGCTACGCCATTGATCTCTTCTCTCCAAATCTAATTGTCACCACTCACCCCGATCAACAAAACAATTCAGTGATCACTCTACGCCATTGATCTCCTCACTCTAGATCTAATGGTCATCACTCAACCTGATCAAAAAAACAATCTAGTCTTCCTCCACCATTAATCAAAGCGCACCTGATCCAACTATTAATAACGATATCGGGTGAGCCACTTGCACGAGGATTACCTACCCGATAAAGCAGTTTTCTCTCTCCCCTCGAGTGCTATGTGTCACTTGGTTAATGGAATCCGGTGATCACCTCGAATTGCTACTTACAACTTTTCCTTTGCCTGATAACCACCTTTGTTGATTAAACCCACTTTTCCAATACAACTCACGTGCATTAAATCAAACTTAAATAAAGCGCTTAATAGATGTTTTAACACTTAATTCTAATATTACACCTTAACACTAAATGACCACGATTTAGTGAAAAACACATAAATACTGAGATTTACCATTAAAGTGTGAAAACATAGAAAATACCCAGTTACGTTTAGAATGTGGATACACAGATATAAACGAGAGTCTTCACCAGGATTAACACAAAAATGCACACTTAATCAATTTCTTCAATATAATAGAAGTTACAGAGTCTTGGCCCTCTCGTCTCAATTACAACAATTTATTTAACCTCTATCTCAATCTCAAAACCATATCTAACACTCAAAATCTTTCCTCTCACTCAATTCTCAATAATCTCAGCTAATCCCTTTCCATTACATTTTCTTCTCTTTTATGAGTCAAATCCTATTCTAAGTACACTAACAGCTCAATCACTATTTTAATCAATTTAACAATCAAATCTCTATTCTTTAGCTCTATTACACACCTATGCTAACAACTTATCCCTTAGTCTAAAATAATACAATTGTCTAATTATTACAATAGTGAAGTAAAGATCATTTTTGAGAGATCCAACCCTCTCTACCAAAACTGACTTTGGACCACTCAGGCCAGTGAAATTCAACTCATTTAACCACAACATGTGAACAAACCATCACACTGCTGACTAAGTCTAAATGCTCCTGCATCACATTTAATGATGAAAGTGATCTGAAAATGAGATCTTAAATCAATATTAAGGTATTATAGACTCATATGAAGGAATTCCTATATTATTTAGTGCAACAGATCGAAAAGATTATGAATAATATAGATAATGAACAGTTATAAAACGTAATAAACAAACACATCAACACAACAAAATAATCAAGGAGTTCACTAGACTTCTTGGCTACGTCTCCTGGTCTATCTTTTAGTGTTGACCTCTATATTATGTCTTTAAGAGCATAATATTATAAGTGTGAGCTCGAATAGAGTCTCAACACATTAGTGACAAAATAACAGGGATTTACTCGAAATCCTCGAGTTTAAAAGACTACACAAACTCTCCCTCTTTCTCTCTGTCTTCTGCTTTCTCTTCTGCTCTCTTTCTCTGTGTCCTCTTTGTCTGCTATAGAGTTGCTTTTAAGCCTCTCGGCTCTGTCTATCATCTACATTCCTGGGCTTTTTGGCTCTCAGCCGTTGTTCATTCAACTCCCTGTCGAGCGTTAAACAATCATCGTAAAATGCTTAAGGTATGGTGGCCACCTGTTTTCAAACAGAAAGACTGACGCGATGAAAGGTCCCAAAGAATTGCTTCTTTGTTTACATAGAGAAATACATAAGAAAAACTCTAAAATAGAGGAAGCAGACGGTTGTTATGCCTCATTCGTTATCGGTCCTTTGGCATCCCACACCGTAGATCTGTTCTCATCCAACGATTCACATTCATCTTGATCATCCAACCTGCTCGTGCATTCTGCACCAATGATCTGCGACCATTTGATCTGATGGTTGATGTGCATTTTGGATGGCTTACTTGTGCGGAGATCACCCACTTGAAAAAGTGGTTTTCTCTCTCCTTGTTGCGTGCTATGGTCAGTGAGTGTATGGGATCGGGTGGAACCACTGCCTGAAGCCTACCCAAAATACCATTTACCACGGAACCCAAATAACATAAAGTTGCATTCATATATCCTTTTGGGTCCATGTTTTATCATTGTAGTGCCATATTCTATGTCTCCTTTGTATTTTGGTTTTATAACGGGAATACACCAATACACAGAAAAAGCCCGACAAAAAACTTTTATATCAGAACTCAAATTTTATGGAGCCACATTTATAATTCCTTTTGGGTTCGTCGATCACTGATATCGGTGTATCACATATGACAGGGTTGTGGGTCCATTGGTATCACCCCTTGTATTATTGCAATGCGATATTATCATCTCTTCCATTGATCTGCGCGCTCGATCAACTGTCCACGCTGTGTTTCTGGATCATGATCATAATTTCCATAGGGCCGCCTTCGATATACTTCATTGGCCTCTCCCAATTGCGATATCATGATTCAATCTGGGCCGTTGATCTTTCCGATGCAACGACTCTGGTGTAAGAAGACTGCATTCTCCGCTGAACTTGGTTTTTCTGCCATTCCTTAGTGTTTTCGCTGCGATAATGTTTTCCTATAGTTTTAAATACTTAGAATTAGAGGTTTTAAGATCAATTTTGGATCATGCCTTCCCACTAAAAAGCTTTTGGACCACCAGAAGTTAGTTTTAGGCATCGATCAAGTGAGGATACTGATCCCTCACCTGTCTAACTTCTATCCATCGTGCTTTGCTTAGATTTGAACCTTTGAGTCCCACTCTTAGGTGCTCAACATCCCCTCGACACATAGTTCTCACTTTCTTGTCCAAAACTGTGTGCTCCTGCAACTCATTGAGACACTCAGGCAAAAAATCCCCAATAGAAGGCAACTGACTTTGCTCTTCAGAATCTTCAATCAATGAAGGTTCATACAATCTCAATTTTTTTGCATTAACAACTGAATAGATCTGCATACCTTATTGGTTTTAGCTTCTTTCCTTCACCTTGCATTTTGTCTTTGCTGATGTACAGCCAAACTTGATCACCAACTTGAAAACCATGCTCAACCCGATGCTTGTCATGTCTTGCCTTGTACTTGGCTTGACTTCTTTCCAGTTGTTCCTGTACTACCTGGTGAATTTCTTGGATTTGTTCAATGAACTTGGTTGCTTTGTCCACATCACTGTGTCCCTCAACTGCTATGTCTTTACCAAAGACAAAATCCAAGGGAGACTTTGGTATAAAACCAAAAAAAGTCTCAAAAGGAGATCTCTGAGTAGAAGAGTGCTAGGCACGGTTGTAAACATGCTGCACATAGAAAAAATGCTCATCCCAAAGCTTGGGATGCTTGCTAAAATAGCCTCTGAGCAACTGGATCACTTTCCTATTGACCACCTTTGTCTGACCATCCATTTGTGGATGAAATCTTGTGCTCTTCTTCAACCTAGAGTCTATCAACTCCCATAAACTTGACCAAAACTTCCCAATAAATCAAGAATCTCGATTATATATAATAGAAGTGGGTAAACCAAAATGAACCCATACATTATGAAAGAACAACTTTTCTGTTTTTTCAGCTGTAACTTGCTTGTTACAAGGTATCAAAATACACATTTTATTGAACCCATCCACAACAACATATAAATAATCATGACCTTTTCTATATTTTTGCAATCCCCCAACAAAGTTCATGGAAACGCTTTCCCAAGGACGAGAAGGAACTGGGAGTGGAGTGTACAAGCCTAATTTTCTATTACTTGGTTTGCTTGTAGCACACATTGTATGTCCTTTGATATATCTAGAAACTGTCTCATGCATTCTTAGCCAATAACAGAACCTTTGCAATTGTGCAACTGTTTTACTTAGACCAAAATGACTTGATATAAGCAAAGTATGTGCTTCTCGGATTATGTTAACTCTTTCAGTTTTTGGAATGCATAACTTTCCCAAATGATATAAGAGTTGGTACTTTACATAATAATCCAATTCTTCTACCCGTTTTCCATGGCTTAAAGTTGCATATACATCTTTAAAATCTACATCTTGAGCATATTGTTCAATGTAACTTTCATGCATTACTAAGTTATGCTTAAGTATAATATATGCATTTATGATTGGTCTTGACAACATATCTACAACCCTATTGTGTATGCCCTTCTTATATCTGATGACAAGATGAAATTGTTGTAGAAAACCCATCCACCTATAATGTCTTGATTGCTGCAATTTAGTTTGTGAGTGAAAATATTGAAGTGGTTGACGATCTATGTGTATGATTGTTTCCTTACCCATTAGGTAATGTTTCCACTTTTTCACACTTTGTACTAATGCATACAATTCTTTATCATATGTGGGATAATTAACTAGTGCAGAAGAAAATGTCTCATAATGATAGCATATGGGTTTTCTGTGTTGCATCAACATTGCTCCCATGGCATAGTCATTGGCATCTATCTCAATCTCAAATGGATGTTGAAGATCTGGTAGTGCTAGTACTGGTGATGTACTAATTTTTTTATTTTAAGGTGTCGAAGGCTTTTTTCTATTTGCTCCCCACTTAAACACCTGTATCAATCCTGTTAAAGCATGTAATGGAGCTGCAATCAAAGAAAAGTTAGCAATAAAATTTCTCCAGTATTGTGCTGCACCTAGGATACTCATAACCTCTGTAGAATATTTGGGTTTAGGCTAGTTCACAATGTCTTCATCCTTAGAGGGATCTATCTTCAATTCAACACACCCTACAATATAACCCAAATAATTTAAAGATGTTATGCCAAATTCACATTTTGACAGTTTTACATAGAGATTTTCTCTTTTTAAACCATCTAAAGTCTGCTTTACATGCTTTACATGGTCTTCTCTTGTCTTACTAAAAACAAGAATGTCATCTAAATAAACAATTACAAAGTCATCAATAAATGATCTGAGTACATCATTCATAACTCTCATAAATGTAGCAGGAGCATTAGTTAAGCCAAAAGGCATAATCAACCATTCATACAGCCCTTGCTTTGTCTTGAAAGTAGTCTTCCATGCATCCTGTTTTGCGACTCTGACCTAATGATAACCACTTCACAAGTCTAACTTAGAAAAGTAAACTGCTTCTTTCAATTGATCTAATAAATCATCAATACGAGGAAGAGGATAACGATTCTTGATCGTTATTTTATTTAGTGCTCTATAATCGATGCAAATTCTCCACGAACCATCTTTCTTTCTCACCAGTGCGATTGGAGATCCACATGGTGATGTGCTTGGTCGTATAAACCCTTTATCAAGCAACTCCTGTACCTACTTCTTTATCTCTACATTCTCTAAAGCTGATAACCTGTACATTCCAATGTTAGGTAATGGAGCATCTTGCTACAAATAAATATCATGTACTATTTCTCACTTGGGTGGCAGACCTTTAGGTTCGTGAAATAGAACATCATATTCTGAAACAGCTTTAACTAAATCAGATTTCCGTTTAGAATCACAGCCTTCAAATGCATTGGATTTTTAGGATCCTTTGCCTTTTCAACCATTAGTAAAAATTACTTACTTGAGTTCACAATTCTTTTCATCTATCCTAAATTTATGAGATAATAGTTACCTTTTAGTTTATGAGCTCTTACAATATATTCTATTCCATCTTTAGTGAGTTGATACTTATTCTCAGCTCACAAATCTCTTTATGGAGGATTTTGAGTCCAAAGCCTTGGCTTCCTCTCGTCTCTTACCAAAGCTATGGAAAATATTCGTGGATGACATGGGCGTTGTTTGGCCTCATGGTCCTGATAATTTAGATCTATTCTTCAGTCATCTTAATAATCAGTCTTCCACCATAAAATTCACTATGGAAAAAGAAGTCGATGGGTCTCTTCCGTTCCTAGATGTTCTCATCTCGAAGAATGATGATGGTTCCTTCTCTCACTAAGTTTTTCGGAAGAAAACACATACTGATCAATATTTGCATGCTTCCTCCCATCATTTCCCAGCTCAGAAGGTATGGGTTCTTAGCACGCTTACTACCCGTGCTATAGGAATATCCGATGAAAAGAGCTTGGAAAAGGAGAAGGCCCATCTCCTTGATGTATTTGTGAAAAATGGTTATAGTAGGCACCTAGGACAAAAAGCCTTCCTCAGAGCTCGTAAAGAGCCTTCAGTTCCTAAAGATCCGAATGATCGGGTCTCAGGGGTCTACCTGCCTTACATCCAAGGAACCACTGACAGGATTGCCAGGATTCTAAATAAGCATAAGGTTCCCGCGACCTTTAGACCTCTTAATACCATCCATGGCTCCCTGAGGTCGGTGAAAGATCCTATCGATCCGAAAGACATGAAGGGCGTCTATGTTATTCCATGCTCTTGTGGGACACCATATATTGGTGAAATCGGTCGATCGATTAATCAAAGGATTAACGAGCATTCAACAGACTTAAGACATGGAAGAGCCAAGTCCTTGGCCCTTGCAGAGCATGCCGAGAAGACTAAACATCATGTTTGTATTGAAGAGGCGTGCGTCATTGCGAAGGTTGGGCAGTTTCACCATCGGAAGTTTAGAGAAGCCATGGAGATTGAAAAAAGGCCAGAAAATCTTAATAGGGATGATGGCTGGAAGATCAGCAGTTGCTGGATCCCAGCCCTGTCTTCCTAGCCGCCTCATTCCTTCTTCTCTTGGGTGTCCTGATGCCTTTATCCTCCTTTTTCCGGTGGGTCTCTTTAGCCTTTTTTGTTTTTGTTGCCCCCTTTCCTAGATACGGGGATTTCTTTTTGTGAGGGTGTAGGGTTAGTTTCCGATCTAGCAATGGGAGCCTGTAGTTTTTTCTGTTCTTCTGCTTCCTTAATTTTGAAAGTTTTGTGTAGTTTGGTTTAAGGGTCGAGATTGAAGCTTTCCCCTTTTTTATTCTCATAAGGGTTAACTCTAGTTTGATGATGTTTTTTTCGTAGTAAGAATATATATATGGGTAGGAGTTAATGATATTAAAGTATAGGAATTAAATTAATAATAATAAGAATCACCATTAAATAATTTTTCATATAAATAATTATTAATAATAACATAATGGTAAACAAATTACATATTAACAATAAATAATATTATATTTACATTATTTATAATAGGATGGAATAAGAGTTTGGTCAGTTGGGTAAGTAAGGGAATATTATGGTAGAATTAGACTTTTTAAATGCTTTCACCTTAATAGAAGGAATTAAATAATATAGTATGGGATTAATAATTTGTTAAACGGGTAGATTAATGAAAAATTCCTTTTAATTATATTTTATTATGTCAATTTAGACTTTTTTTGATAATTATTAAGAATAAATAATATTATATTTATATTATTATTATAGTAAAAGAATTAGGTTTTTATTCACATAAATAATTATTAACAATAACATAATGGTAAACAAATTACATTAATAATAATATTCATATTAACAATAAATAATATTATATTAAAGAGTTTGGTTAAATGGGTAATTAGAGGAATATTAAGGTAAATTAGACTTTTTAAATAACTTTCTCATTAATAGAAGAAATAAATAATATCAGATTTATCTGATAGTATGGATTATAATCTGGTTAATCGGGTAGATAGAGGAATTTTTCCTTTAATTACATATTTATTATGGTCAATTAGACTTTTTGAGATAATAATATTAGGAATAAATAATTACGCCGTAAGGCGTTTCCCTATGAAATGAATTGCCTCAGCTGCCGCCGTGTCCTATTGTTAACCGTAGATCTGTGATGTTAGACGATGGAATGAAGTGTGATCGTTGATCAACACCGATACACCGATTCAGTTTACTGAAGGGTTAATGTGGAAGGCGGACGGACGCACCGCCAGCCAGCGTTCGTTTAGCGCGTGTAATTTCCCTGCAGATTAGCAATTACTTGGAGATTATCAAACATAAGCGGCATCAAGATAAAGCTGCAGCAATAGAGATTTGGGAGACGCTGGATGCATACATGCGGGCTAGGAGGTCGGCCTGGCCTCAATGCTTCTGCCAGCGGTTGCTCTAAACGTACGATTTTGCATCAAACCCCATTTTCTCTTCAAAAATTACCATTTTTTTAGTTTTTGTGGGACCTTATGGTTTCTTTCTTTGTTGTTTTGACAGTTGGTGAAAATAGCACCTCTTCAGCTTTAGTTTTTTTCTTCTCCTCTTCATTAATAAAGTTTTTGTTTGTTCTCTTGGCATAAACAAAGATATTTTTTATTTTCGATTTTGTTGTTAGGGGCTTGAATGAATCAGATGTGAGAGTTAGGTGCAAAGACACTTGGATCTGAATCTGTTATATAATGTGATTTGTGGTTGTGGGCATGCAGGATCTGCTTCAGCTCCTAACGCTAACACTTCTTCTGCCAGCAGTAAAAAGAGAGCAGTATCTTTGCCGACTATTTCTGAGATATTGCATCTGCTGGCTCTCCTTCTGCTTGGACTGGCTGCCCAAGTATACCAGTAGCAGTTTCAGAATATAATTTTCACTGGTATGTCAATATCTAATAGATGGTGTTGATGTTTACAGTCCTGGGGTTTTACATTCGCTTTGAAGATGACAGTTAGATTACTACCTAATGTTTTGGGAATCAATTAGATAACCCAGTTTCTATTCCTCAATTACATTAGAATAATTATCACAGTGACATAATTGACCTCACCCTAAAAAACCCTATATAAAATAGTATTAACATAAAATACCTATATGAAATAGCATTAACATAAAATACCTATATAAGATAGTAATATAATTATCACACTGACATAATTAACCTCACCATAAAAAGACCTATATGAGATAGCATTAACATAAAATACATATATGAGATAGTAGTTCTAGTAGTCCGAATTAATCTGATTTATCAGTTTTGCATTTAGCTGAGGACTAATTTCTTATGGTAACAAAGTCTTTAGACCTAAAATTTAGGTGAAGAAACAACCAGAAAGTGTATTGACTCTAATATGGAGATACATGTTTGCAGCGTGAAAATGCACATTTGTGACTTTTGATGGTCTTTGAATCAATCTATTGTTGGTTCCATCAGAAATATGCAGCTTTCTTTTCTGAGTTGAAGGTTTACTTCTTGGTATTAGATAAAATTTCAAATGGCCTCTTCACATACCTTTTCTTTCCTTGGAGCGTTATTCGTTTCGTATAATATTTCTTTTTAGAGGAAACTTGACTTGTTCCTTACGTAAGGGAGTTGACTTGTTCCTTACTTCAGGATTTCCAACTAGATGAAAGGTTGACTTGTTACAGAACGTATTAGTTGTCAGGCAATTTTCTTTTAAGGAACATGCATGTAATCACTCACACCTATTTCTGGTTAGTAGACTTGGAGTGAGTATAAAATGTCTGATATATATAGTTTGAGTGTGTTATGTGTTTTTTTAAGAGGTCTTCAAAACAGGTCATAGGTTTGGAAATTCAGGGGAACATGAATGTAATTACTCACACCTATTTCTGGTTAGTAGACTTGGAGTGAGTATAAAATGTCTGATATATATAGTTTGAGTGTGTTATGTGTTTTTTTAAGAGGTTTTCAAAATAAGTCATAGGTTCAAAACCAAAAAGATAAAATATATATAGCTTAATAAACTTAACAATCAAATCTTTAACAAAAATAAAACCCTTATCTTATAAACAAAAAATTCTCTACACCCATTAACCATAACCTTAAAAATAGATAATAATATTAATAAAACTTTCTCTACAGCAAGTTCTAACTTAACCATAACCTTAAACATAATAGATAATAATATTAATAAACTCCTCTACCTGTGTGATCCATAAATTTCTACCTTTATGCTCGTCATTCTTTGTTGTTCCTGGTAATTAGGTCAAACTATCTAAATGCTCTAAAGGTTTAATCAAATATACCTTAGTATTACTGCAATAATTTTCATCGCTCCAATATCTTTCATCGAGAATATTATCATCAGCGCCGCTAATTCAGTCCCCTCTCCATATCATTGCACAGACAGAGGAACTAAACACAACTTTCTCTATGGTTTCTGTCTGGCCGCAGGCTTCCAGCACATTATGAGCTCCTCTAACTTCAATTTCTACCATTCGCTCCTGTGGTATATTAATTTTTCTTCAGTCATCCGCAAGAAAAAGAAAAGAAAAATTAGCAGACCTGCCCATAGTACTCCATACAAATCCAAAGGATTTTTATATAAACCCATTAAAGACACAGAAGAATTATACAATATCTTACATCATAAGCAGATTCATTCTGACTCGTCTGATCAAATGCACAAAAAAGACCTGAACAACCTCTGAGAGCTTCTGCAATACTACGATAGTCCAACCCATCTGCTGCAAATATTCTAAGTCCCTCGTTAGTCGTCTTCATTTCAAGAAGCCTTCTTACTCTCTCCGATTCTTCTGCATTAAGGACATTCAAAATTCTTCTACATCAAGAACATTATATATAAAATCAATTAGAAATTCTCCCTATTTCACAAATAATATTCAATATTATCTGTGAGATTGAATACCATTTCTGATCACATAGAGACATCTTGTAAAACATACCACAAAGGTTGAACACTATTTCTGATCACACAGAGACATCTTGTAAAACATACAACAAAGGCAACAACCAGTCTGATATAAATTCCGCAACCTCTTTCATAAAATTCAAAGCTACATAATTCCAGAAACTGCTAAACTCCTAAACACTCTCTCTCTATATGACATAACTCAAAAATGTATATAAAGATTATTGGGTCATTGAAAAAAGGCAGGGGCGCCGAGGTCACCTCTGCGTTGAAAGATGGCCGCATGTACTTCGTAACCCCTGAGGAGAAGGCCTTTTACGATCCAGAGGCCGACATAGGTCGAAGCATCCACAACCCACAGAGTCTTGGATTTTGTCGACAAAATAGCCATGGTGAAGGAATTCAATTTACAGGGCTGAGTCAATGATCGAAATTAGAGTTGATTATATCCTTGCCTCCCTGCCTGCCTGGTGAGTATTTTAGATTGAAATTAATAGGGTCGTGTCCTCTGGGTTGCATGCAATGAACATCATGTTATCGTGCAGCATGGACAATGCGTGTTGGGTTTGAAGGAGTGAGGTATTTCGTGAGGGGGTGTCGAGAGCATATTGGTTTTAATGGTGGTAGTTGAAGATTTGGTGCACTAATTTCGTTACCTTGCATTTGGTTTCTGGATTTTCTATCAGAATTTTTCCTTCTCGACCACGTGTTTTATTTGATTTGTTTATTACTTTGACATATATCAACAATGCTTCCAGAGAAAAAGGACCTGGATGAGCTCTTGTACGCTTCTCGATGAGGACCTAGATCATACTCCACAAACAGATGCCTCCATGGCTGCAACAAAATGCCTCTGTGAGAAAAAGAATGTAGTAGTGCTCTTATAGCTGATCTGATTATCCCCATCTAGAGGTGATGGATACCAGTCATTTAAATTCACCATGCAACAAATTGTGGACCTCACTAGCATGCAAGAATGTGTTTAATTTGAGATAAAAATGACCTCAATCATCTAGTCTTTATTTTACAGTTTACCATGTCAATGGGAAAGAGACTACAAAATGCAAAAGATATAGCATTGGACTTTAAGCATACCTTCAAACTGAAAAGATGGCATATAAAATGCTTAATGTATCTAATATTCTTACACATCTTTTTCTCTGGTCTTTATTTTACAGTTTACCATGTCAATGGGAAAGAGACTACCAAATGCAAAAGATACGAAATTGGACTTTAAGCATACCTTCAAACTGATCTGCTGGCATATACAATGCTTAACGTATATAATATACTTACATATATTTTTCTCTATTGTTTTCTATATGTTCCAATATTGTTCAAACAAGGACGGGTGTAGATACTGTATGGATCAATATTCCTCATTTCTACATCGGCACGACCTAATACCATATTACATAGAGATGATGGATGCACAAGAGATGAAAAGTCACAGTGAATATTGAGCAACTGGTAGGTGTTGTCTGATATCAAACCATGAGACCACATAAATTCAAAAATCCCTACAAGATCATGGAAATCGTCTGTAAGTGCATTGCCCACCTGCAAGAACCATGATTTTTCTGGATGTTAAAACACAATATAGAAGTATAATTGCCCCTTTTCATTCTATATGATCCTATTTAGAACAAATGATTTATTTCCATATATAGTAGCTTATATGTAATGTCTTGCTCTATCAGCTCTAAAACATATACCAAACAGTGCCTTGCTCTATCACCTCTAAAACATATACCAAACAATGCCTTACTCTATCACCTATAAAACATCTAGCAAATATTGAGCCACTTTTGGCAATGTTGTGATACACATTTCCAATTCAACATTGCTTATCATAATCAAAGGCCAGGTAAAAAGAATAGATGAATAAGGGTGTAGTCTAACGCGAATGTTTTTTTGGTCCTTTTCACCAGAGTCTAGTAATACAATTCTTGGTGAGATCACAATATTCTGTCATTTAAATTGTAATTTTAAATGCAAAAATGGATTTAGCACCGTAGAAAGTCTTTAGAAAACATATGTTGTGTAAACTCAACAACTTAAAACTACATTTTTTTTTCAGATTTCTGACAGGACTTTAAGAAAAATCAACTAGAATATCTACACGAAAAAAAGACTAAAAAGTCACCTTGTTAGCTACGACCTGTATAACAATTTCTAATCAAACATCAACCAAAGAAATGGGACTCCATGCTTCCTCATGCCTCTATTCACCAAAGTTTCAAGGGAAAAAATGCAAGGGATGACGGAAGGGGCAATTATAAGCCACTCCATTAAATGTTATGAGTTTCAACGGAAAAAATGCAGGGGATGACTAAAGGGGCAATTATAAGCCACTCCATTAAATGTTATGACTTTTGTTTCTATGCTTTAATGGATTTGGGAGAGTGAGGCTTTTTAATGGGAAAAAGTGGCTTCAAGTAAAATTTAAGTTAAAATAATAAGCATTTTAATGATGGCTTCCTTCCACCAGAGTTTAGGCTTCTTCAATAACATATCCATACTAATATGTGTGCTTATGCTTACAAAAAATAGTAAGACCTGCAAATCCTTCAAAACTCTGGCAGAATAAATACACCACTAATAACCTCACAATCAAGAAAATCTTGCTCATGTTAACCAGTGGTTGATTAAAAAACATTTTTTTAACATAATCCCATTATAGCCATTTGGCAAGGACAAACCCCTGACATTTGGGACGTCCCATAGACAGTCTTCCATTATAGGAGGCATATCCAAGGAATCCATTGACAACAAACGACACTAAAAATGACCCCACCCTGTTTCCCTGTCTGTAGTACACAAGAAAAGCATCCCCATGGCACCCTACAGACTAGAGTAGGGTTCTGTCAGCTCTAAACTGGACTCCAATTAATGGGCTTGATTGTTTTCGTGGGGCAGATAGAGAAAAACTGACAGAAAACAATTTGATCAAAAAATCCTTGATCATTGAGAACTCTGTAACCATCTTTGTTTGACTGCAATTATGTGTTTTGTTTTACCATAAAATGTTTAGGGTGCCAGTATGTTATTGAAGAACACGATAAATCTGTTGTGGATGCAGCAAGCCATGGCGGTTTTATCTGCTAGACACGTGGACCTCAAGTCCCTTATTACAGATCTCCAATTTCCTATAGCAGAATGGGATGAGAAATGGATGGACGAATACCTGGATGACACTGTAAAGCTTTTAGACATTTTCCTTGCATTAAATGTCGAAATTTCAAAGCTTGAATATTTCCAGCTTCTTGTTCATTATGCTTTGCATTTATTGGACTTTTCAGATGGCGTTTGGTCTAACGACAAGCTCTTCCGTGTCAAAGGTTCTCTCCAAGAGTTGAAGGGAAAAATGGATTCGAAGGGGAAAAATGGTGCAAACACCCGAAGGAAGAGTAGGATTGAAAATTGCATCGTGATATTACAGTATATGAGCAAAAGCCTTTAGTTTGGGAAGGTAAAGTCATTGTCAAAGGGTAGTGTTTTCTTGAGAGCGATGTATGGAGTGAAGGAAACAACTATATTTCTCTGCAGTGTGGTGGCTTCTGCTCTCGCTGGGCACTCTGGCCCATTGATTGAATTGCATATTCCTGATCAGTTTTTGTGGTCCGCAGCATTCATGTGTTTTCAGTGAGGGATTAATGACGAAATCAAGAGATGTTTTGCCAACAGCCGAGATCGAGTTTTGAAAGAGCTAGAATTGTTGGATGCAGCGATTGAAAATGTTCACCCTATAGTTGAGAAATTATCTTCTGCTGAGATTGTCGATTGAACAGACAAAGTGGAACATATCAAAATTGCTATACAGGAATTACAACAAAGTGCAAAACTGCTTGCCCAGGGGTTAGATCCTCTCTCTAAACATGTTAATGACTTCTTTCATCTTATTCTGAGTGGAAGGTGTTTAGTCAATTTAGTGTTCCTAAATTGATATCATTAATTGTCAACCCGGGGCTCGCACTACAACAAAACCAGCGATTTGCGCCAGATTTAGCGCCAGATTTTAGTGCATTTTTTTGTAATTGTGATGAGCAACCTGGCGCTAAATCTGGCTCTATTGTACAATTTTTAAAGCGTCCTTTTTTGCGTCTGATTTTGCGTCCTTTTTCACTCTAGATTTTGCATCATTTTTTGCACCAAACTATGCATCATTTTTTGCGTCAAATTTTGAACCACGATTTGCATCTTATTTTATGACAGGTTTTGCTTCTAGTTTTGTGTCATTTTTTGCATCTATTTTTCATTGTCTTTTGCTTCCTATTTTGTTTCATTCTTTGCTTCCATTTTTGCGCCATCATTTGCATCAAGTTTACACTGTATTTTGCTTCCAATTTAACGTCTTTTTCTGCATCCATTTTGTGTCACTTTTTGCATCTAGTCTTACACCAGGTTTTGTATCTAGTCTTACACTAGTTTTTGCTTCTATTTTTGCACCATATGTTGAATTTGATTTAGCACCAAATTTTGCATCCATTTTTGTGCCCAACTTTGCATCTTTTTTTGAACCATTTTTACGTCTACATTTACGTTTGATTTGTCTCCATTTTTCCCATCTCATTTTGCACCATATTTTGCGTCATTTGTTGCATCCAATTTTGCGTCGTTTTTAACACCATTTCTTGCATCCAATGTTACATCATTTTGAGCATCCAAATTTGCATTTATATTTGCATCTTATGTTGAGTCATGTGTTGTGTCCACCTTTGCATCTTATTTTGTGTCTAATGGTACATTCAATTTAGAGTCATTTTTACGTCTACTTTTGTATTTGTTTTTGCACCAAGTTTTGCATCCAATTTAAGCTATTTTTATGCCCATGTTTGCACCATTTTTTGTGTCTACTTATGTGTCCAATGTTGCACCATTATTTACGGCCACTTTTTCATCCAATTTTGCATTTTTTTGGTGTCTAGTTTTACATCGTTTTTACCATCCAAATTTGCATCTTTTTCTACCTCATTTTGTGTCCACATTTACATATAATTGTGTGTCTAAATTTGAGCCTAAATTCGCATCTGATTAGGCATCATTTTTTACATCCAATATGGCATCCTTGGTTTCACCTTTTTTCGGCCCCATTTCGCATCTTGTTTTATGTCTTTTCTTACATCTTTTTTTTTTCTTTTTTTGCACCCAAGTTTGCATCCCAAATTTACACCATTATTTG
>APFE030959663.1:0-12447 GCA_000404065.3 Pinus taeda
AACAACAATCATGATTAAATGTAAACCATAAATGATATACAACAATACCAACTTATGAATGTTACAACACGGTTACTTTGCAATTGAACAGTGATAACATTCCATAAAGACCAACGATATTATATTAATGATTAAAGGAACAAAAATGCGTTACAGAGCTAGAGTGAACAATACAGCATTCCTGTCATAGAGAACGAAATTGCTCAGTTAAACATAAATCAAATATAACAGAGCCGTGATGTAAAATAACAAAACATATTAGATTACCGAACAAAGCTGATAATGGAAATCACGCACAAACGAAAGGTAATAGTACAGGAGCAAGTGTTCCACTAGAGCCAGGCCCTTAGCCTCCAGGGACACATCGCTTGAGATTATTCCAGGATCAAAAGTGAAACAACAACAAAGTTTATATTAAAGCATTAAAATAGAGTTACATCAAATCACTTCTCAACGAGAGTCGATAATCAAAGTCTTAAATTCAGAGAAAAGTTACATAGAAAAATGATAGCAGATCCTCCCCTCAGGCTAGTAGTGTTGCCCCTTTTTATAACAGCTAAGGCAGACATATCAATGATGCAAAAATAGTTAAGGAAGTGATCCCTTAGGATCAAAGGATCCTGAGGAATTCGCCAAAGTATTAATTCTCAGGTATCCATTTGCTTTCTTGCGCCAAGTCGATATCTCCATTTCCTTTACCTGGCTGATATGCTTTAATTTGGATCCCCTTGTTTGCATGTGGTTCCCCGCCAAAGGGACAACAGTTAACTTGGCCCTGTCTTTTTCTTTGGAATGACAATCATTCATTTTTCCTTTTTCCTGCATAAGAAATGGCAATTATCAGTGTTTCCATGTTGCATATAAATCCTAAAGATTTTGTCATGATTTCTTATTATCTACCAAGTTCATGATGCAAAGGGGTTGTGAGTTTTAATGAAAAGACGCCAAAATAATCAACAAAAACATACCTTCTTTAGTACTCCACACACCCCCCTGCTTACCCTTTTTCATGCCCTCATGAAAACATTGTAGTTGACATGTAAGGTAGTGAGAGAGTAGGTTGGAGATGGAATCTCATGTGGTGGTCTACAGCCATGATGCCTAACTAGGTGTTCAAAAAAATGGCCTGTCTAACCCTCAGGCATCTCATACAGGGCTTGGTATCCAGGTGCAGGGTGCCAAATAATCGGACTCCAGAACCTATATCCTAACCAAGATGGCCCTTCTCTCAAGATAAATTCACCATAGAGGTTCAAGCGATTGGCAGCTAACTTAAAGTTCTCATAATTAAATGGTTCCCTGAGTTGGATATTCGGATTAGAGATTTGATATCAAAATTTAGCCGCATCAATGGCAAGGTATTTAATAGTGAAAAAGTATTCTATTCCCTACCGATTGATTGTTGTATGGATGGGTCCTAATGCTTCAATCATGCCTGGAGTCCCCATGAGGTTCCTATGTTTCCTCCACAACTGCATTGGATTTCTAGGCTCAGCTCTTACCCATAAGTATAACCCATTTTCTTGTCTTTGGAAGGCATTATAGGCTTTAAGCCATTTGATTTGATTAACTCCAAATGAAATAAATGCCTGCAGTTGGATATCACCAACAAAAGGGCTGGGGTTCTGCTCTATCTCTTGGTCTAACACAAGGTTATGTAGATAGAATTCACACAATAATCTTTGAACCTTTATTCCGTAGTTCTTACAACAATTTATAACATCATCAATGGTATTAATTTGTATAGGGGCTCCTGCTCTGATAGCTTTTATTTTCAATTGCAAATATTGTTCCATTAAAAACAAGGCATAATTCTTAGCAGGGACTCTACATGCTAGGACGTCAGTGTACAAAAAGCATAAGGTATCCATCTGCTTGATAACTATATCTAACCTACCAGTTACCTTTGCGACTTTTTCTTCTTCCTTTTGCAATCCTTTAAAGGCCTAGCTTTCGAATAAATTGACATTCCTTAGCTGTTGTTGTAATTCTTCATACCTTTCTCGAGGAATCGTTTGTTCTGTGAGTTTTTCTGCTGCATACTGAGCTTGCATCAAACCCTCTCGTAGGGTTACTGTCCTCAGATCACTGTCCCACATGGTAGTGGTGAGCAGAAGGTTCACTTGAATCTTCTTATTTCATCGTCTCATGTTTATGGTTCACATTTCTTCAGAGGGTTGTGCGTTTCTCTGTACTTATTTGTCACAGGCCGATATATCATCTGTTTGTACTTCAACATGGATAACAGTTGAATGCTATTCCTTTTGGTTTTGAACAGTAGACTGCTCCTCAACAAGGTTTTGAACAACAAACTACTCCTCAACAGGGTTTGGAATAGTAGACTGCTCCTCAACATGGTTTGGAACAACAGACTGCTCCTCAACAAGGTTTGGAACAATAGGGTGGACTTGATTCCTCCGAACCTATTTCTTGAGGGGTCTTGCTGGAGTGGTTTCATGTCTCACCCCCGAAGTCCTTTTTACTCTCTTCCTCATTTTCAAAACCCTGATTTGTTGTCAAAGTCGAGCTATCACATTTAATAATCTTTGTTGTTCTTTCTGTAATCTTTTAATTTCTTCTATTTCCTAGAAGGAACAGTTGTCTGTTTACTCGGGCCTAGATTGTTATCTCGATCAATTCCCTGGTTTTCTCCTGGGGGTGCTCCTTCGTTGTTTTATTTGGGTTGCTCATGGGTAAAAACCTTAGCCGGTTATGTTATTTCTTGGGTGACTTCTTTTTCCACCCCTTCTTCCTGAATTTCTTCCGGTGTAGTCTGGCTAGGAACCGATTGTTCCTCCTCTGTACCACTTTTCTCTCCTGTCATACTTTCATCATGAACAGACTGATTCTCTTTTTCTACTTCCTCGCCATGTAATTATTTGGGTGCATTTTTTTCCTGAGAAAAATGCTCTTTTTGTTCTTCTTCAACATGGAGGCCTGGCAAGCTAAGAGGTTGGGTATATTCACTCATATTGGCTAGAATTTTGGCCAATTCATCTTCCTACAATGGATTTTGCAAGGTGCTGTCTTCGTGCTGCTCTGTTTCTTCCTCCTCCTGCCCAGGTTGCTTGGTCTCTTCCTCCGTTTCTCCTTCCTCATTTCCTTCCAATCCTTTCTCATTCTCTTATCCTTCTAATTGTGGGGGTTGCTCATCCCCTGAATCGTCTATCTCTACTGGTTGGCTAGTATCCCCTTGGGAATTTCCTAGCCTCCCTCTAATCCGTGCCAGTCTAACTGATTTCCTTCGTTTCAATGGTCTATCTAGTGTACTGGTGGCATGCTTGCATTTTGGGGATGGCATAGTCAATCCCTCGTCTATCATGGCAATTAGCTCTTCCCAGCTACTATGTTGCTAAGCGAGGCTATGGCTAACTATCAACCGTATCAGCCCATGGTGACTTACTACTAATTCTGCATGTTGTGCCTTTTTCATGCTTCCGACAACATCATGAAGTAATGAATTTAAAAATGCAGGTAAGTTTACAGATAATTTATGTTTTAACACGACTAAAAGTTTAAGGTGTCATGGTCTTACCACGTCTTTCCTACCTTCACAGGTGATGTAGCTCTGGATGATCTTCACCAATTCTACGCACGACTCTCCTAATGCTGCTGGTAGAACTGCCTTTCCTCTGAATGTCAGGTTTTGGCCTTCATCCTGGAAGATTTTTATGATCTTTTGCAGTCTCTCCTTCTTTAACGTCCACACGCGTCCAGTGGCTGGCAGTCCTAAGACCTCTGCAATTATGTCATCAGTGACTGCTATGTGTCTCCCCCTTACTGTGGAGTGATATTCCTACAAGTTCTACAAGAATTCTATTGCTATGGTCTCATTGGATTCTTGTAAATGGTTGAGATAAATTAACCAACTTGCTCTTGCCAGGATTTCCTGGGCAGCATTAGAGACTGTCAATACCTGTGGTTCTCTCCGAATTGATCTTCCTCCCATTCTTTTGGTTTCACTGTAAAATCTCAGAGATGGCAATGGAGAAACAGGTTGTTCAAAATGTTAGAACACAGAGAAACTAACAAAACAACAGGACTCACTCAAATCCTGAGTCACTTACTAATTGCCGCAGAGCATACTACGAAAATGGCTTAGGAACAACAAGCTATGCAAATGGAAAAAAAAATATACCGTTGAGCCTTGCTATTCCCAGGTAAACAATTTCCCTAATAGTAGTCTAACATGTATACGAGTGAATGATGAGGTTAACCTCCCCCCTCGTAATATGATAGGCCATCCTCAGCTGTCAAATGAGGGAGCGGAGTGTCGATCTGCCCTGGTACAGAGTCATAAAGGAACAACGTATGCCAACATGCCATGTTTACAAAAGGAGCAGGGTTCCGAAATCGAGGTGTATAGTCAGATCGTTTAACAAATAAGAGACTATTGATATGATGTGAGGCTAGGAGGATAGGACAACTGACGTGCACATAGAGTCTAATGCGGTCATTATCAACTTTTCTGTCATGATTGGTTATAATATATTTTCATGTGTTTAATGGTTCGGGTAAATAATATACATAATCTTATGTGACATATTACAAAGGTATAAGAGATAGAAGGGTGTTGATGATTACTATTAGTGTATAAGGAATGTGACTTCAATACCATTAACAGAGCTCTGCTGCTGACAGGTGTCCATAACCTTGACAGAGTTGTTTGTTTCACCCATGGAACCATGATCCTTTGTGTATGCCTAGGAAGTGTTGTGCGATGTCAAAATGGAAGTCATTATGCTGGCTTGGTAACCAGTTAAATCATAATGATATTCACCAGGAAGGAGTGAAAGGTGGGTAGGCTGGCTCGTGATGAGACCTCCTGTTCCAAGGACTCTTTATATTTATTTTTTATGTGCCTCTTGGACCATATCCCTGGTGTGGTGGCCATAGCGGGAATGCCACTTCACTTTCTTCCTCATGATCATAGTAGGTTGGCTCTTGATGAGACCCGTTATCCTGCATTTGACAACTCATATAAACATCATTTTTCTTTTTTCTTTCATAAAGTACTTTCCTATTTATACACAAAATGTGGTTCAACACTCCATAAGAGTAGGAATGATGGAAGAAGTCTTAACATCTCAATAGAAAAATATAGACCCTTTTTTCTTATTCCTTGATAATAATCAAAGAAGATTATGAGAATTTAAAAGGAACCAACATGATAAAGATAACCAATCATATCAGTATTAGTAGAATAATGACAACAGAAATAATGGATATTTGTGTCCTTCCCTCTTTCCTCTTACCAATTCAGAGCAATTTCTTGTAAAAAAAAGTGATTTTTATATAATTTATTGATTTCAGTATGTTGTCGTTTTGTATCCATTGCATAAGTGTATAGCTGTGTTCCAAAAGACCTGAAACAGCAGGAACAATAGGCATCTTTAAATTGGAATAGTGAGGAGAGCAAGCATAAGTAAAAGGAATACGAGAATGTGTCATTTCAAAAGGGAAGAGAAAACGAATACAAGTGTTGTTCCTTTGAAAAAGGAACAACAGAAAATGCAAGTTTCATTCCTTTGGAAAAGGAGCAACAACAACTGAAAGTGTTGTTCCTTTGGAAAAGGAACAACAGAAAACGCAAATGTCATTCCTTTGGAAAAGGAACAGCAAAAATCAAAAGTGTTGTTCCTTTGGAAAAGGAACAATAGAAAGCGCAAATGCCATTCCTTTAGAAAAGGAACAACAAAAATAAAAAATGTCATTCCTTTGGAAAATGAATAGCAAAAAAAAATAAAGGTGTTTTTCCTTTGGAAAAGGAACAACAAAAATCAAAAGTGTTGTTCCTTTGGAAAAGGAACAACAGAAAATCAAAAGTGTTTTTCCTTTGGAAAATCAACAGCAAAAATCAAAAGTGTTGTTCCTTTGAAAAAGGAACAACAAAAATGCAAATGTCATTCATTTGGAAAAGGAACAACAAAAATCAAAAGTGTTGTTCCTTTGGAAAAGGAACAGCAGAAAACGCAAATGTTGTTCCTTTGGAAAAGGAACAAGAAATTGAAAGTGAAAAAGGGACGAAAAAATGAACGGTTGACCCAAAAGGTGTTGTTCCTTTGGAAAAGGAACAACAAAACGAAAATGTTGTCCCTTTGGAAAAGGAACAACAGAAAAAATGCTAGTGTTGTTCTTTTTAGAAAAAAGGACAGCAAAAATGATAGAATTGTTGTTGCTTCGAAAAGGAACAACAAAGTGCTAATACACAAATATGTACAGAAAATGATTTAACAAAACAAAGAAATTATGTACAAAGTGTAAAAATAAGTGAATCACTTAATGAATCACGGGTGAGGAATATTTCTCTTCCTCCTCCAAAATTTGCATGTTGAAATCTTTGCGTAGTTGCTGATAGAAGGACTCCCGAGTAACTGGTTTAATATATAGTCGAACTCGGTGGATGTTTGCCTTGAAGGTATATCCAGATCTGCCAATGGTGGTTAGAGTAAGGGTGCCATTATCATGTACCTTCTGGATTTCATATGGCCCTAGCGAACAAGTCTAAAGTTTCCCAGGAAAATCCTGAAACCTGGAATCGTATAAAAGCGCCCAGTATCCTTCGCGGAAGACTTTAATTTTAATGAGAGCATCATACCATTTAGCTCGCTGTTGTTGGATTAATGCAATGTTTTGGAGGGTAGAGATCCTGATTTCATCTAGCCCATTGATCTGTTGTAATCTATTAATCTGTGCCTCATTTAGTTCTAGGGCGACTTCTTGTGCTATTCGTAGTGTTTGGATTTCAAATTCTATGGGAAAAATGGGTTCCTTTTCAAACACCAATTGGTATGGTGAATAGCTAGGCTTCTCCATGTTTTTCTGTAAGCCCACAAGGCTTCTAGTAGTCTTGCAGCCCAGTCGCGTCTATGTGACTCAATGGTTTTTTTTAAGATTGCCTCTATTATTTTATGTTGCTTTCTACTTGACCATTTGCCTATGGGTGGTATGGAGAAGTGATTTTGTGCTAGATATGATAATTTTTTAGTGTTACAGCAATATTATTACTAGCAAACTATGGTCCACCGTCTGTAATTATATCTCTTGGAAGCCCATAGCGCACAAATATATGGAATGGGAACTGTATGACAGAATCCTCTATAGCTCTCGGCAATGCCTCTACTTCAACCCATTTGGTGACATATTATGTTGCTACCAAAATATACGTTTTCTAGTTTGAGGATGGGTTAATTGGTCCAACGAAATCGAGGGCCCATCGCTTGAATGGTTCAATAACTAGTTGTGGATTCAGGGCCATTTCGTTGGACTGACTAGGCTGTCCTGCTCTTTGGCAACTGTGATAGGCTTGAACAAACTTCTTTGAATCTTTGAAGATTGTGGGCCAATAATACCCTATTTGCAGGACCTTATGGCCAGTTCTGCAATCGGCGAAATTTCCACCACATGGTCCGTCATGACAGGCTTCTAAAATATCAAAACTTTCATGCTCACGGACACATCTCCTGATGTGCATATCTGCCCCTGTATGGAAGAGGTAGCCCCCAATCCAAGAAAATCAAGCACTTCACTGGACAATCTGTTTTCATTCATTGGGGGTTAGATGTTTTGGTAATTTACCTACTGCTAAGTAATTCGCAACATCAACATACTAGGGTGTTTTAACAGTGACAACAAACAAATGCTCATCTGGAAATTGATCTTCAACTGCTACTGTGTCCATTGGTTTTGGCATTCGCGAGAGAAAGTCAGATATAGGATTTTCTTTTCCAGGTTGGTCCTTGATTGTAATATCAAATTCCTACAATAAAATCAGCCATCTAGTTATTCTGCCATTTGTGATTGGTTTATTTGCTAAATATTTTATGGCAGAGTGATTTGTATACAAGATAACAGGATATCCAGTAATGTAATGCCTAAACTTATTGACAGCATGTATTACAGCTAGAAATTCCTTTTCAATAACAATATAATTTAATTCAGTAGGAGATAAATTCTTGATAATATAATAAATCACATATGGTTTTTGTCTTCTTCCTGCCCAAGGACTGCTCCAATAGTTGTATCTGAGGCATCTGATGAAATTTGAAGTGGCAGGTCCCAATTTGGTCCTCGAAAGACTGGGGCTGTGGACACAAGCTTCTTCAGGTCTTGGGAAGCACGTTCACATTTTTCTATCCAAAGAAAGTCAACATTACCTGTCAGTGCATATAAAGGAGTAACAATATGTGAAAAATGTTCTATAAACCTTCTATAATAACCATAAAATCCAAGAAAACTGTGTACCTCTGTTTGAGTGGTAGGAGTAGGAACTAGAAAAATTATTTGAATTTTAGCTGGGTCTACCTGAATGCCAGCTGCTAAGATATAATGGCCTGGGATAAGTCCTTCAGTCATCATCATATAACACTTTTCATGGCTCAAACAAAGCCTGGTGGCAATGCAACGATGCAGGACGTTTTCCAGTGTGTCTAATGATGGGTCAAAATCGTCTTCGTATGGTGTAAAGTCATCCATGTATACTTTGAGCCCTTCATTTATAATTCCAAAAAGATACTGAGGATAGCCCTTTGAAATGTGGCAGGAGCGTTGCATAAGCCAAAAGGTAGAACTTTGTAGGCAAATGTTCTCCAAGGACAAGTAAAAGTGATTTTTCTTGGTCTTCAGGGGCAATCTGAATCTGATTGTATCCACTGAAGCCATCTACGAAAAAAAATAATTTCTTTCCTAAAAAAGTGTTTAATACTTGGTCAATGAATGGAAGGGGAAAGTGGTATTTTTGTGTTGCTTTATTTAGCTCTCTATAATCTACACAAATCCTCCACTTTCCATTCTTCTTTGGTACCACAACAAGTGGAGAGACTCATTTACTATTGGAGATAGGGTAGATAAAGTTGACATCTAAAATTTTTTGAATTTCAACTTTTACAACGTATTTTAGATGAGGATTGAGTCTCCTTTACGGTGGGCGAACATGTCTCACATCCTTTTCTATGTAAATGTGGTGCGTACATAATTGAGGATCAATTCCTTTCATATCAGGGTAGTCCCATGCAAATTCTTCTTTATATTTCCTCAATAGTTGGATGAGCTTTTCTTCTTGTTTGGAAGTCAGGTTGGAATTAATGTTTAAAGTCTTTCCTGACTCAATTTCTATAATTTTGCTATTTGAAACAGAAGTAGTGGGTATTGTTTGCTCATGCGTATCTTTAAGAGGATCTTCTTCTAATTCATTATAAAATTCTTCTTCAATCATGTGACATTGTATGTGGGATCTGGGTTTAGCTTGGCTAATAAAATTGTTAATGGCATCATCTTCTATTTGGTCTTTGAAATCAAGGGCCTCTTTTATAGTTAATGGAAATCTAATATTTTCAGTGAGGTATGATACAGGATGCTTGTTAGTTTTTATTATTGTGACACTTGGCTGCACTGGAGGGTATAAAGCTAGGTTCTTGATGTTCGCCCCTCTAGTTATGGTCATATTGCCTTGTCGGCAACCACTATAAGCATTGGAAATTGCAAGCCAAGGTATGCCTAAAATCAATGGATGTCCATCAAGTCAGCGTTTGGGGTTTATTATCAGAAAATTGGTTGGATACTCCCAGGAGTTAACAAATACCATGACATCATGTAGTGTGCCCTCTGGCCTAACCACGGATCGGTCAACCAATTCTAATAAAGTAGAGGTCGGTTCTACTGATGTAATGCCCAGTTTTTGGCAAGTGGTAGTTGTTAAGATATTGATTGCAGCTCCTAGATCAACTAAGTCATTTGAGAAGGTTTGACCATAGATTTGGGCGGTTACTATTGGATTTCCCGGGTCTTCGTATTTAACGGGTGTTTCTTTTCCTAATAATAAGTTGGATAGAGTACCAACTACTTGGACTCTTGGATTATTTGTTATTTTCCTCCTTGGTTTCTTTATACATAATTCTTTGATAGTCTTTGCATATATTGGGATGTCTTGGATGGCTTGGAGGAATGGAATTTTTATGTAAAGGTTTTTTAGTTCTCCCAAAATGTCAAAATTAGGATATTGTATAGGTCGAGGTATAATTAATCGTTCTGGGAATGGGGGAGAGGATGTGGTTGCTTGATTATGGATTTTTTGTCTGGTCACATCCTCTTCTTGTGGTGGTTGTTCTATAGGTAACTGATTTTCACTTTGAGCTATTTTATCTCCCTCTGTTTTGATAATGCGCCTAGATCTTAATTGAAGGTCATTACAGTCCCTTAGATCGGTTCCTATTTCTGGTGTTTCAATTATTTGAATAGATTGGACCGGTCTATTATTCGGATTAGGGTTGGGTTGGGCTGGGAGTTGCAGTCTTAAGTTAGGCTGGGGGTTTTATTGTAAGGTTGGCAGTGTAGGTTGAGGGAGTGGGATGGTTCCCACTCACTGATTCATCGTTATTTGCCATTTTGTCTGCCAGGCTTGACTCTGTGAAGTAGGAGGGGTCCATTTTGTTGGATATACATTATTTTGCCAATATGGTGGGGTATAGGGAAAATTTGGCCAATTGGGTTGGCTTGATTGATTCGACCATGGAGATGATGAAGGGAGTGACTATTGTGGCCAATTTGGGAATGGAGGTTGATTTTGCCACATTGTATTATATTTTTGAGCATGATATTGTGGAGGCTGAAAAGAAGAAGCTAGATCTGAAAAACATACCTTATTGTCATGGCTGCCATTGACGATGCTGATTGAGTAGATACACCAATTCTGGCTCTTCTTCTGCTTCCTTATATACTACTTTCAATCCAAGAAGTGAGGGTCAAATTTCCGTAGAATGATCTTTCATACAAATGGCGCAAACTTGGGCTTCATCTAATGGACACTCCCTATGGCTATGTTTCTTCCTGCATCGGGGACAGAAGATTGCGAAATTTTGTTCTGCCTTTGCTTGCTTTTGTTTGGCCTGCATGATATCAAGTTGTGTTGTCAGTGTCCCCAATATATCAATTTTAAAATTTTCTAATAAATTTCCAATTTCTGCACGAGTTACTCCTTCTGCCAAAATTCTGTTATCTCTTGCAAACTGATCATGTTCTACTGGTTTTAGTCTTGTGCTGCCTCTTGAACTCCTGATACATAGATTAATAATATCAGTAAAATTTTCTTGATAAATATCTCCTTTTCCCATAATATTTAATGTTTCAATCCACTGCTCCTTCATTCCCCTAATTAACGTTGTTTTTAATACATTATCAGGTAAGGGTAATGATGCATAAGGAGATCTTTCAAGATTATACTGGAAACGTTCAACATATTCTTCTAATGTTTCATTTGGTCTAGCTATCACCTGGAATATTTCATCTTTTACCTCTCTAGACCTATAATAATCCTGATATTTTTTTAAAAAAGACTCATTCATTTGATCCCAGTTATTTATAACACCACCACCCAATCCCATAAACCATCTTAAAGCAGCCCCTTTAATGTAGAGGGAAATAATTTCAATTTTTGGGGATTTGTGGTGTAGTCATATCCTCTACACAGCCGTCAAATTCAAACAGGAATGCATCCAGATCCTTTAATGTAAGACTGTGGAATGTAGGGATATGCTAAAGAGGAATTGCTTTCATAGGTGCATTAGTTGTAGTATCCACATGTTGGCATTATGATACATATGTTGTACTTGATGGAAACCCACTCATCTTAGATGATAAATTATAGTGTAGAAAAGTTATTTTCTGGTTCACGCACTTTCATGCAGAAAAAGTTCCTTTCATGAAGAGAAAAATTCACACACTTTCATGCAGAGAAAAGTTCACGCAATTTCATGCAGAGAAAAGTTCCTTTCACGCACTTTCATGCAAAGAAAAGTTCCTTTCATGAAGAGAAAAGTTCACACACTTTCATGCAGAGAAAATTTCACGCACTTTCATGCAGAGAAAAGCACACGCACATGAGAATTCTTATGGTTGGTTCATGGTATTAGTTCGATAGTTTTTGATCCTATGGTTTTGGTCCGTGGTATTGCATCCAAAAGTGTTGATCCCAAGTATTGGATCCATGGTATTGAATTGTTATGGTTTTTGGTCCGTGGTATTGTGAAAGGCCTAAGGCTATAAAAGAGGAAGGAGATCATTTGGCAATGCATCTTTTGAATTATTGAATATCTGATAAAGTGCTAGATCCAGAATACTGTGATTGGGTTATGGTGCAGATCTAGATCTGAATGAAGAAGGAACCTGAGTGCAAGGAGAAGGATAAGTTCTATTAATGGGTCAAAATCTTAAGGCTGGAATAGTGGTATCTCTATATGATTTTGATCTGTGATATGTGGCGCACGCTTGATCCATAAATTTGATAATCTGGGTTAACTAATATCTGAATGTTTGAAGGAATGAATTTATAGATTTGTACGCAGGTTTCTGAATAGTGAAGTAGCGTACATCTCTTGATTTATGTTCTAGCTGCTTCTGTTTATTGCTACAGTGTTCTGGGTTCAGAAGTGGGGTGTGATTATTGTTATTATG
>APFE030959666.1:0-11670 GCA_000404065.3 Pinus taeda
GAAAGCATGGCATGGTCCAGATTAGACTGTTGGGCCATCCATCAAAAGTAAGTTCATGTAGAAACTGAAACAGGCATTAGTCTTTTCTGAGGAAATATGTGATCTTTGCATCATCAAAGCAGAGCATATTTGGACCTTTGACCTCCAATCATGAAATATGAAACCTATTGGTATAGCTATCTAACAAGGACATTACAGCTCCCTATCACAAAGGATTTTTTTCTTGAAGCAAACAAGTTTGCTAACAGAAGGTGTAATATTCTTTAGGAAGCAGAGGTTGTTGAACATGGATTTAAATTTATTCCTGAAAGAAGACTATCAAACCAAGATTAGGATGCAAGGGTCCTCCAAATAAAACTAAAACCTCAATGGGTTTTTTTAATTAGAACTGTCCAACTTTTCTTCACCTGTGAAGGTAGGTATTCCAAAGCTTACCTATATCACATGAGGTTTCTTTGTCACTTAGTAGGCTCTAAGAAAATGAATTTTCCATATTTCCTACATCAAAATTTGTTGAAAATGTGCACTAAGGCAAGGAGGAGACCTAAATTACAAGCTCATGATACTTGTCATCGCAATATCATTAAGATTTTATATACTCATGAGTTCAATAATCAAGTAGAACAATTAAGTCAAATGAGGCAAAGGAACCCAAGCCCACCTGTACCTAGAAGATAGAAAAGAGGCCAAGATAGAGTTCCTTCTCAAGTAGTAGCTCATGAGACCAAAGGAGAATCTACCCAACCCCAGGTTGAAAGACATGAGGAGGTTCCTGTGAAGATGCCAAAGGTTGAAATTTATGAAGGGAGGACTAGAAGCCAAAGAAACCAATAGAGAATTATGGTAGAGGAAGAAGAAACAAAACATAATGTTTCAAAACAAAAAAAGGGAAAATAGAAAGTTGAAACAGAGGATGAGGAAGTCGAGACATAGCTTATGGTCTAGGGAAAAATACCTCATACTCTTCTTACTAATAACTGAGGTTGAATTTCAAATCTAGAATGAATCCTAAGTTCAAAGAAAAAGTTATCACCCTTGATAAAGAAGAAAAAAATAGTAGATTTCAAAGAGTAGAAAAAGACAGAGGAAAATAGAGTATACTGAGAAGAACAAAGGAAAAACACTAAAAGTTGATAAAGGTCCACAAAAATTAACTAGAAGGGTGACAAGGAGTAAAGGAAAGCTGGATATGCTTGCTAAAGTTGTTGAAGACATATGAAAGTGATCAGTTTACTTCAGGGAAAGAGTATAGCATAAACCCTAATTTTGTTACAATAAACCCTAATTTTGATGCACCAAACCCTACTAGATATTTAACATTTTGGTTTAAATTTTGTTAATCATCAAGATATCATATATCAATTGGCTACAAGGAGGGAACAAGAATTTAGCTTCAGCAATCAAGCCTGTGAAGCAACATACTTTTTAATATCCTATCTTGCAACAGATACCTTGCTATTTTTCTAGGATACTAGTAGGAGGATCATTTAGCATTCTTATACTCTGTCTTGACAAGGGTTTATGTACCGAATTAAGGATCAGAGTAGCTGAGAGGATAGGATTTCTATGATTTTTGATAATTAAACTCTCAAGGATTATGTAAATATTTTGTAATTATGGCTACCATACTTCAAGGAGCTTATCTCTATTGTATTTTCTATATATTTCATCAAAAATATGAAGAAAGGTTGGTTTTCCTAGAAAATATAGTCATTATCTATGTGTTTTTGAATTCTTTAATTATTTCATTTGCCAAGATCATTAGTTTCTGACTAGTGATATAAACATCCATGAGATAGTTGGTTTTAGTATGTATTGTCTCTATGTTTTTCAATTTCTCCTTTAATAACCTCACAAATGCATTCCTTCTTAATGTTTGGAAAATATAAATTAATTCATCATTCATTTATGTTTTGATGCTATGAGTTAAGTTTTCAAAGGTTCCCATCTTGATCATTTAAAACTACCATAGGATTCACTATGTATGCCCTATTGTAGTGGATTTCTCTTCTTTTTATTCATCCATCTACAACAAATGGAAAAGGTTTAGGATCTACTATCCACCTTGCCTTTATCAATCCTGATCAAACAAACAGTTATCTTGGTAAACCTATTTAAACCCTAGCTATTTGACTCCATCGCCCAATGAGCTATTGATTTCAGGCCCAACAAAACTCTACATCAACACAACTTATCTAATGATATAGCCACAATTTAAATGTCAGATAGAGTGCTCTTTGGATTGAAGGGGCTAGCCTTCAATCTATAAGTTGGAGTGAAAAGGTTACCTTTGGAATTTCTCTCCCATGACCAAGAGAAAACTTTTGAGTGCCAATGTAGAGTCCAAATATTCTCTTACCATGACACCCCCTTTTGCCTATGTTTCCTCTCTTTTCCTATATTTACCACCTAAATAATGCCATATCCACAAGGTTTTCATAAAGGTAAGCAATAATATGTCTTCTTCTTCATGTTTGACTCTATACCCTATTGTTTTGTTAAAGAATACAATTGGCTATAGAATTGGTATGTTTCCGCAACCAATCCTAATTTCTACAGCTGCCTCCATTGTTTGCAAGGTTCAGAAGCTCTAGGCCAGCAACGGAGGATATGGGTGGATAAGGAATGGTTCCCTTGTGGATCCCTTCCTATCCCCTTGAACCAATTCATCAAGATGAGTGCATGATATCACGGTCAAACCCCAAAGTCAACCACAGGATTATCGCCAGAATGGAATCTGAGTTTCATCAAAACCTTATTGATTTGCTTTCAGAATAGAAAATCGAAGGTTTAGCGATATAGTTAGTTAGAATAAATATATTTAGGCCTAAATTACTCATGACTGTTATGCAAAAGACTTGTTATAAAAACTATGGCCGCACTATGATTTGGTGTAAGTTGGATGATGTAATTTTGAAACCGTTTGTTAAACTTCGTTTGCAAGAAATAGAATTGGTTATGTGTGTGTATGCATTGCGTTGATTGGAGATTTTGGATTGATCTTTGGAGGGCCCCCTATGACCAGTGATAGGTATTTAACCAAATGCAATTAGATTTATTTTCATTCCTTTGAATACTCTATTTTTGTGTGAGAAATGCAGTATGATGAGTTCACCAGTGAATCGTTATATGCATGAGTACTTCCATCTACTTTATACCTAATTTAATCTGCTATTTGAATTGCTTTGTACCTAGTTCAACATGGTTCTTTCATTTTCTTTTTATCTAGATTAGTCCAATTGTGTTTACTTCATAAGTATAGATGTTGTTCAGAATATCTTGTTTGAACGAAATTGAATAAGTAAAAGTGTGAGAGCTTTCTTCTTAACAATTGAATTGAAATAGTAGTTCTTTACAGTTTGGTAAAATATATTTCTCTTGCACTTAGTGAATTAGAGCTACAACCTAAAGATTCAAGACAAAAATCCAAAATAATATGACACAAATAGAATTTAGAGTCACTCTCATACCATCCATAAATTGATTCAATAGAGAATAACTCCTAAGAAATTAATTGATAACTTTAGGGATTGAGACATTAATATAATCAACGAAACCATCTCCATACTAATCTTAAGTTTAGACCCTAACAGGAACATAAACACATAAGGAATAACTTCTAGCACATATAGTGCACCTCTACTTCATCATTACATGTACCCTGGTTGACAATTTAAAGACATTAAATTAGCCAAAAATTTTGGCGTCGTTGCCGGGGAAGTACAGATAGAAGTTAAGAAAAAATCAAAACATGATATGTGTATGGATAGAGACTCTAGAGGTAGATGTGTAGGGTGAGGAAGAAGTTTAATTCCCACAAATCCACTTACTTCACCTAGATTTCAAGAATCCACCACCTACTCAAACTCGAATTCCTTTTAGAGGTCGACAAAGGCATCCCGAAATCTCAAGATCATAAATCCAATCCATAACTTCACCCACTTCCTCTACTAAAGCTATAATTGAAGAAAATCCTACATCCCCAACTACAGGAGTAATTTTTCTATGCTCCACTGGTGAGCAAATTTTGGGAGAAAAATTAGAAGTTCTTAGTGAAGAAGAGGAATCAGAAACTTATTTTTAACAACCATTGATAGAGGAACCAGAGAGATTATAAGAACACTATATTAGTTCTGAATAATCTATCATGGCTGAAGAAGGGGAAGGAGAAGTACACAATGTCCATGGCGAGGAAAATAGGATTAGAGGAAGAGGCGGAGATAGGAATAGAGGAGGGGGTAGAGGCTGACGAAACCAAGATCCTTCTGGATTCCCTATTCTTGATGAAGATACAACCCTCACAATGAAAAACATATCACCCTCAATTCTTCCTAATTTCCACGGAAAAAGAAATGAAGATCCAGAGACATTTCTCTTTGAATTTGAAGTATTATGCAAATCGTATGACTATCTGCATGATGCTCAAAAGTTAAAATTGTTCTCTGCTACATTAAAAGACTTAGCATTAAAATGGTTCATGAGTCTAGGAATGCATTCTATAACAACATGGGGACAAATGAAAGAGGCATCCTTAGGAAAATATAGATATTATTGTATGCCTAGTAACCTTAAAGATGAAGTCTGCAAAATGACACAAAAAGAAGATGAAAATATTGAAGACTTAGTAGAAAGGTTTGTTTACAATGTTAAAAGAGAAAACATGGATAATTTGGATGAAGAATCCTTAAAATCACTCTTAGTTAGAGCTATTAAAGATGAGTGGATTGATCTCCTTAACCTAACTAGGAAGGGAGATACTCCCAACTACCATTTGTAGATATTTGTGATTTATGTGTACATATCTCAAGGGGTAAAGAACAAGTTGGAAGGAGTCCTAGAGACCCTCTCTTGTCAAGAATTAACAAATCTGCAGCCGGGACAATCAGTAGGGAATAATTAGGAAATTTACTTGATACCTTCAAAACAAATATTTTAGGGAGCCTAAGTGAGCATATAGACACCCTTAAAATACAAAACAAGCAAAATTTCGAAGATGTTGCATTATCTATCTTCTGTCCCAATTGTTGGAAGAAACATGCCCTAAGAGAGTGTCCCTTAGATTCAAAATCCATAGAAACTTGTGTCATATATGTAGATAATCATGATATGAAGGAATGTCCATCCTTATCAAGTATCAAGGTTGTGTTTAATGATGAAGGAACAACAGTGCTAGTAGACCCTCTCTACTTTATAGCCAAAAGACCATGGCAAAATCTCCAACCGAATCAATCACAAGGATTTAGGCCACAACAATTTACCCAGTCTTCACAAAATAATTGGAATTCAGCCTGGAAGCCTTGGACTTAGCCACAATCACAGTCTTGGAATCAAGTATATCAAAATCCTTATGGAGCCTATGCTCAATATCAACAATACTCACCATCTTACCTTCCACCAAAATTTCTACCACCATCTAATCAAATTCCCCAAGCTAATCAATTACCACAAATTCTAGTTCAGAATCAAAACCCACAGCTCTCCCTACCATTTCCACAAAAACCACATCAATTACCCACTCAACCACTTCTGAATCCTAATAATAAAATACCACAACAACTGGTGTACAAAATTGAGGGAGAGAATCCTCAAACTTATGTAATAACTCCACTAGACATAAATATTGTCCAATTAAGGTCTGGAAGAGTATTACTACGAAAAACCCCTGTTGTCATTCAAGAAACAAGACCCGATCTTAAAAAACACAAAAACAAATCAGAAGAAGGGGAGACCTCTCTCCCTCGGAAGGAGAATAACAAACAGAAAAATTTCTGATAAACACTCCCATCATAGAACAACCCTCGGTATCAATTAGACCACCTTTCCCTGAACGATTGAAAATTGATGAAGGAGTAGAAAAATAAATTATCTTCCCTGATTACAATATGATGGATGAATTGAGAAATGTTTGTATTAATATTCCTTTATTACAAGCCATAAAAGAAATATCAATTTTTTCAAAAACAATTAAGGAACTAAGTACACAAAGATCAGGGAGAAAAAGAAAGGACATAAAAAGAATTCAGTTAGTTGGAAAAATTACAGACATTATGATGGGGAAGACGACAATTCAAAAATACTTAGATCCGGGAAGCCCCATTGTAAAAATTCACATCAATGGAACTGAAATACCAAACACACTGATTTATCTAGGACAGGCTATAAACATAATGAGCAAACAAGCTATGGACACACTTAGGCTTCCTAACCTTCAACACACACCAACCTTATTGCAATTAGCAAATAGGTATGTGATTAAACCTGATGGTGTGTTGGAAGATGTTTTTGTATCCTTATATTCTTGGGAATATCCTGTTGATTTCATGGTCTTAACACCCAAGAATAATTTAGGAGTAAATCCATTAATTCTAGGAAGATCTTAGTTAGCTACAGCTGATGCTTTCATCGGTTGTAGATCAGGTGACATGCTTATCTCAGATGGAAATTCTACAAAGAAATTTACATTATATCCTCCTACAATAACAACAATAGATACAAAAACTGGAGAATGGATAGAAGATGAAGAAGATATACAACCTATTTTTACTACTAAACAAGTAAAAGAGGAAGACCAAGTTCTAAATTTACTAGAAAATAATGAGTCTTCCTCACATTATGATTATAGTCACAATGATTATCTCTCATCTAAACAAGTATAATTAATCCCCATGGAAAAAATTGGGAATTCCTCGATAGAAATCTTTCCAAGAAAAACCTTGAATGTCAACGAAAACTTGGTAGAAGTGCAAAAGAATCAATTGATAGAAATTTTACAAAAAAATTATTCTGCTTTTGCATGGGAATACACTGGAATGAGAGGGATTGATCCTAAAACTTGCATACATCATATATACATTGAAAAAAATGCAAGACCAGTTAGAGAGCCTCAACGAAGAATGAATCCAAATTTAAAAGAAATTGTTAAGGAGGAGTTGCAGAAACTGTTAAGTGAAAATTTCATCTATCCAATATCTGACAGTCAATAGGTTTTACCCCTAGTAATCATTCCTAATAAAAATGGAAAATGGAGAGTACACATCAATTACAGGGAACTAAATAAAGCAACATTAAAGGACCACTTCCCACTACCTTTTGTAGATCAGGTCTTAGACACATTAGCAAGAAACAAAATATTTTTCCTTCTTGGACGGGTTCAGTGGATATAACCAGATTCAAATAGCCCCTAAAGATTAGGGTAAAACCACATTCACTTTCCCATGGGGAACTTATGCTTACCGAGTACTTCCCTTTGGATTATGCAATTCTCCAGCAACATTCCAAAGAGCAGTCCTCGAAATTTTCTCTGATCTTATTCATGATTGTGTCGAAGCATACATGGATGATTTCATAGTTTATGGAAACTCTTTCAATGAAGCACTAGAAAATTTGGAAAAAGTATTAATAATATGTAAAGAAACAAATCTCTCGTTAAGCCATGAAAAATGTTTCATGATGTTTAACAAAGGAATTGTTTTAGGTCATCATATTTCAGGAGATGGAATCAAGGTAGACTCATCTAAAATTGAAGTCATTTCTAAATTATCAGTGCCAAGTTGTCAAAACGATGTTAGAAGTTTTATCGATTTTACTAGATATTATACAAGATTAATAGAAAAATTCACAAAAATTGCATCCCCACTCTTTAAATTTCTCACCAAGGATTGTGAATTCAATTGGGATTCTAAATGTCAAGCTGCCTTTGAAACTTTGAAAAAGAGAATTTCTGAAGCACCTATCTTAAAAGGACCTAACTATAAATTGTCTTTCCATATCTCAATAGATGCTTCAAATTCAGCCTTCAGAGCTGTGTTAGGAAAAAAATATCTTACTCCTTATGTAATCTATTATACCAGTAAAAATTTAACTCCTACAAAGTTAAATTATACTGTAACTGAAAGGGATTTTTTAGTTGTAGTTCACGCCATTAACAAGTTCATACATTACATAACTGCCTATGAAACTTTTGTTCACACATACCATTCTGTCGTTAGATACCTAATGAATAAACTAGTCACTAATGGGAGAATAACCATATGGCTCTTAGTGTTACAACAATTAAACATAACCATTCTAGATAGGTCAAGAAAACAAAATACAATTGCCGACTTTTTATCTAGAATACAAAATGAAAATAATGATCAACCTGTAGAGGATAAATTTCCTTATGAATATCTTTTTACAGTATCTACTAAATCACCTTGGTATGCAGATATTGCTAACTATTTAGCCACAGGAAAAATGTTATTTCATTTATCTCCTAGAGAAAAGAGAAGAATAGTCCACAATAGCACATCTCATTCATGGATAAATGAAGAGTTATACAAAATAGGACCAGATATCATCATCATAAGATGTGTTTGAGAGGAAGAAATACTTGAAATACTTAAAGCTTGCCACGATGATCCATGTGGGGGACATTTTTCTGACAGAAGAACTGCTTACAAAATCTTGCTTTTAGGATGTTATTGGCCTTCCATTTTTAGGGGGCCAAAGAATATGTTAAAAGATGCAACATTTGTCAAAGAATGGGAAAACCCACCCTTTCAAATGAAATTCCACTACAACCACAGCTACTCATTCAACCATTTAAGAAGTGGGCACTAGATTTTGTTAAATCAATCAGGCCACCTTCAAAGCAAAAGAAGTATATTCTGGTATGTACTAATTATGTCACCAAATGGGTAGAAACTAAAGAACTTCCTTTTGCTACTAAAAATTTTGTAGTTTCATTTATTTTTGAGGATATTTTTACTCATTTTGGTGTTCCAAGAGAAATTGTGACAGATCGAGGAACATAGTTCACATCCAGATTAGTGCAGAAGCTTGTGGATCAATACAAAATTAAACATCGAAAGTCTACTCCATACCATCCACAAGCCAATGGACAAGTTGAGCCCACAAATAAGGTGATTGAAGTTATCCTTACCAAGACTGTACATCTACATAGGAAGGACTAGGTGGAAAAGCTTCTAGAAGCTTTATGGGCCTACAAAACTACATGGAGAAATACTATAGGACATACTCCCTATGAACTTGTTTATGGGAAGCAAGTCTTACCTCCGATAGAGTTCGACATCCAAACCTATAAGACAGTAGTCCAATTAGATCTTGACTTATCATAAGCATAGAAGCAAAGGATGAGACAACTAAATGAACTTGATGAAATCAAACAAGAAGCCTTCCAAATAACTAGCCTAGTTCAACAGCAGAGATCTAGATGGCATGATAAGTATATTAAGGAAAGGAAATTTCATCGAGGAGATTGGGAATTACTATTTGATTCAAAATTCAATAATTTTCAAGGGAAATTCCAAACCCACTTGCTTGGACCTTATGAAGTTGAAAGTGTTTTTGACAATGGTGCAGTTAGAATCAGGACTATTGATGAAGAGAAAATTCCTCTATTAGTAAATGGACATCGACTCATATTGTACCAGAATCCATTGGAAAAACAAGAGTTTGTCAAAATGTTCCAAGATAATTTGGAACTGAAAATGATCAAGGAGAATTCTTCTTCTTTTCCACCTTAGAAATTTTTACTCAATTTACTCTCTCTAAAAATAAAAATAAAAAACAAACAAACAAAAACAAAAATAAAAAAGAAAAAGTAAATTATATGTATGTATATATCATATTATATACTATTAATGCATATATATAAAAATATAATAATATAATAAATAAAATAAAATAAGTAGAATACATGAAACCAATATGTTAATGGCGGTCTATACAGAAAATTTAGAGTGAAAACCAATTTTTGTTGGCACTTCAAATTTTCCTTTCAAAAAAAAATAATAAAGTTCCTTTATTAAAAAGTTTTTTTTCTTAGCTACAGAATCGGGAACTTTATGCAGCTCAGACAAGTTTCCATAGCTACGACAAGTTTCTGCAGCCTCATAATTTTTTTCTGGCTTAGAAGGACACTTGATGATTTGAATTGAAGGACAACTGACAGAGGAAAGTACCTGCAAGAGATCCTAGAACAACAAACAAGGTCAGCAAAAGAGGTTTGAAGGTATGTGCTACTTTAATTTAGCAATAGGGAATGATATATTGCATATATGACTAAGAAGACATAGTACTGCCGAAAATTAAAACGAAATCATTATAACTTAAGGGTGATGGCTGCCTAACAAAATATCATAAGCCACCACTTAAAATTCATCGAAGTAATTACCAAATCATAGTTTTAAATGCACCTAATGGTTCGATTCATCCCTATAACCCTTATTATAATCCACCTGTTCTTACACTCCTATGAACTTTCATAGCCACTCCATCCTTCCGCCACTTAGAAAAACCCTACCAACACAATTCTCTTGTCAAGGTAACCAGTCTTTAAGGCAAAGCATCCTCCATAATGGGGATAATTGTTCGAACTGAGCTAGCAGGGAAGATATTTCTAGAGGGGTACCCTCAGACCAAGGAGCTATTGCAAAAGAAACAATGGTTGCAGTTCATTGAAAAATTCAACAGTTTTCGCAGGGAAGTAAACAAGACATTTGTGCGCTCACTTGATGGAACTGAAGCCGAAATAGGAGACATTAAGATCACCATTATAGAGTCCATGACCAAAGAGGCTACTGAATTACCAAGGATTAGGGAAAAATGGTTCAAGAACACGGGAATTAATGGAGAAGATTGGAAGGTCTTCCTCAAAAATCCAAATATGGACACCATTGTCTTCAAGAAAGGTATTCCCAACACAACCCTTAAGAACAAATGGAGAAATTTATTGCTTATACTTCAAAAATTTATCACCTGTGAGGGTAGGTTTGGGTATATGTATTTTTACCATGTTACGATGATGATGCATTTCCTTGAATATCACTAGATGAATCTTCCTTACTTTCTCTTAAATAGTCTCAAGAAAATGTCTACAAACGTTCAAAAGAGAATTTAGTTTATAGAAAACACCATGAATCATCATGGTCTGATAAAGATATTGGCTTAGTTCCATCTTCAGAGTATAGGGGATAACTAGGAGAGTTTCCTAGTTAGGAACCATTTTGAAGAAAGATCCCCAGAAAAAGCCAAAAGCAGTAGGACCCTCAGAGGAAGTAAGAGAACCATAGAAGGGGTAAAAGAGAAGGAACCCCATACTCACCCAAAATTATTAGAGGAAGAGATGCCCATAGTAGACATATTACAAATAATGAAGAAGGGGAATCTTAAAAGGAAGAAAGTTAGAAAAAGAGCAAAGGAAATACCACAAACCAAGACCCTTCCTCAAGAAGAAAAATTAGGGACTAAAAGAAAGAAGGTACAGGGATTACAAACCTCGGGACTAAGGAGGAGCAAAAGGTTGAGCAGTGTTGGAGAGGTAAATCCCCTCTATGGATAGAGGCGATCCCTACTAGCCCAAAGGGGGTCTAGAAACAATCAAACAATGCTACACTGCAGGTTCCTAGTTGTAATTAACAAGTGGGTAAAAGAACCTACTTGGATTCCAACGCTAGGTTTGTCGAAGAGATGATCCTCTTGCTCCTTCACTCCAGCCGATCACAGTCCTCCACTATCCTCGCGGACAGACACCTGCACAAGCAAAGAGAGAGAAAACATAAGCGTAAAATCTACTAAAAACAACTATGTATCAGTCAGGAAGGATACAATTTACATTAATCATTCATAGGACAAATGGAAATGGAACCATAAGAGTAGTCATCTATC
>APFE030959669.1:0-12094 GCA_000404065.3 Pinus taeda
AGAGAGAGAGAGAGAGAGATAATCCTTATTTTTACCCCTTACTTCACAAAACCTATTAATATAAAGTTTTTGACTTTATATTAATTTCTCCCGGCAAGCCTATACTACCTATTGCCCTGCAAAGTCAACCAATGGCCCACCCTGCACTAAGAGTTAAACCCGCTTCAATTTTATTTTCTCGAGGTTCATAAAAAATTCCATATCATATGGTTAACTCATCCAACACTTAACATCCCAAAATTAGGCAAAATTAGCAATTTTACAAGCTCACCTTTTTTCCACGTGGCAACCCCATGTTATATGGCGTCCTCTAAAATAATACGACCTACCACTTTAAAGTGGTGCGATAAGCCATTAAATGTTTTGGTTTTGAATCTTATAAATGTTATGGGAATATAGAGTGGATTAATTTCAAGTGAAATATAGAGATATGAGAATGTGGTAATATTTCAGAGCTACCGATCAAACCATACTTGAGGCAAAATTATATATCTACCGGAAATATGAGACTAAGGTAGTGAAATGAGATTCAAAGGTAAAATGGTTTTGGTGGGCCAATTTCTTGGAAAGAGAAAACAAATCCACAGGTATTTATTTATAAATTTCATTTAAAATATTTTAGAAATATTATTCAAATATATATATTATTATATATTTTCCAAAATATTTTGTGACACTAATGGATGATTACACAACGGGGCAGTCACAAGATCAGCCATGAATGAGGGAAGTCCCATATTTTGAAGTCAAAGGATCAAATCAGTTGAGTGAATCACTAAAAAAACATAGATATGTCTGCATCTACTAGTTAATTTTCCAGTACAACCTCAACTTTGGGTCCTCATCCTACCTGCTCCCACTTCCACAACACCAACATTTACACATCACATTCCACTAGAGCTATTAATATGTACTAGTTAGAGCTTTTTAGTCCATATGTAGTCTAAAAATGTCTGGTCTCTTAGAGAGAACATTTATTGTAAACAATTTGTAAATTTTGTATAAATGCTTATGCTTTTGAAGTATTAGAGGTGCATTGTTTGAGATCAGAAATACTAGTGATCTCTTGGAGCATTGTAATTTTTTTAAAGCATTGTAGCATCAATACTAAGTAGGCGATTCATAGGATTCTTATGACTAAAATACTGGTGATCTATTCCTTATATTAAAGTGTTTCACTGTCATCTCTTTGTTGTATTCATCTAAATTCCAAATTGCAAAACAGAAATGTGATGAATAGCTTTGCTAAACGTTTTCATTGTTCTGCCATCATGCACTTATTATTCTGAAATATCCAGTAAATATTCCTAACTTGCACTCAGTTTACTCTGTGAAAAATTGATGCAACCATCTAGTTTACCTTTTGAATACATTGCCCAATAGATGCTAATTAAATTGAATACAACCACTCTTCCAAAACCCAAGTACAAGCACAAGTAGTCTATGATTTTCTAGAAACAAAGATAAATTTTACAGAGAGAGTCCTCTTTGGGATTGGAAGGGCTAGATTCCCATCCTGAAGTTGGTTTGATGTTACATTCTTGTGATTTGTCCTACAACATTCAAATTATTGGTGCTCACATAGTGGCACCATACTGGGGATAGGAAGTTTTATCTTCCTTAGAAAAGTGCATCAAATTTCAGATTTGATTTTTGATGGTGAACAACGATTAGACACCAGAAGGTTTTACCTTTCACCGGGTGAATGCATTGTTCAATATCTAGAGCTTCAAAGTTCAAAGCAATTCCATAACCAAAGAATCGATATTCCAAATCATTAATTGTGATACAAGATGATAGGGTTTGTGGAAAACCATTCATTTCATGAAATTTTAAATGAATTCAGAGTTCAAAGCAATTCCATAACCAAAGAATCGATATTCCAAATCATTAATTGTGATACAGGATGATAGGGTTTGTGGAAAACCATTCATTTCATGAAATTTTAAATGAATTCAGAGTTGCGTTTCCTTTTCAAATCAAGAAAATTTTATCCTAAAGTTAAAATATGAGTTCTTGAGTTAGTTGTTGAGAAATATGAAAATGGCATTAAACGTTTGCATTTTCAAATTCAATCATAGAGATTCCAAGATCCTAAAGAATTCTTGCAAAATATCCCTTCTCTAAGGCAAGAGGAAATTATACTACCTTTTGATTTGCAGATTAAGGATGATTATGCTTTCAAGTAGAAGACTAAAGAAATAGTTCGAGGGTTTAATATTGATGATACTTCTAATCTATTAGTCATTGAAAGCCTAGAAGGAAATATCATACATTATTCTTTTGTTCATCCTATAGTAGATTACATGGAGGTTGTTTTTAGCTCAAGTTTTCAAACATATTTTCTCTATAAAGACCGAACACATCAGGAGTTTCCATTATATATCATATCTTTAATTATGCAGACACATGTTCAAATTATACTTTTGAGTTTACTAAGAAGCAGTCAAGTAGTCCATTTGTTTCTGCAGCTGCTTGACTCACTTCATTGGCATTTCTTTATTATTTGAGTTCGTGTGATTTTCAATAATATAGGGTACGTAGCAAGGTGAAATACGCTCAGGAATCTCAACCTTTTGTAGTTTCAAATTCAGTATTCTTCTCAACTTTTAGTTAGTTCTGTAGTTCAATGTTCAGTATGTAGAGTGGTTTTGATTTTAGTTTCAGAATTTGTAGAACAAGTTGCAGCATTGGGAACAACCCAATGGAGAAGGAATTGATCTATAAACTAAGAGATCTTTGGTTCTTGGCAACTCCAAGGAGACTTCCAACACCAAGCTCGAGCCAAATTTAGGGTCCTATAATTACCGAAAATCTAATGATTTCGATATTATTTTTTGCTCTCATGATGAAGCTTTCAACTTGCTCACTCGCCAAGCTTCCTCTTCATGTTTCATCATCCTTTACCAAGCTTCCTACTTTATCACCCATTTTCCTTGTTAATTCTTCTAAATATTACCCAAGCATAAGTGGATTACCTTTTTTCAAATCATTAAGAATAGGTTTTCATGACAAAAAATTTATATATTGTAGAGCTTCTAGTTTTAAAGCCTTCCATTTTCTTGAAATTTGCATAAAAAATAAGCCCAAAGCATAAAAAATAATCCCAAAATCTTAGTTTCTGCTCCATATCCATGCAACCTGCATTCACTATACCTAATCCTAGCACACCTAACACCAAAAACAAGTAGGTAGCCTTATACTTATTCTCTCAAAAGAGAATGTGACTATGAGCTTTTATAAAGAATCATGAAAAATGTTCACTTGTGAATGTGGGATAAATCCCAGAAAATAATATATATATATATATATATGTAATCCCTATTTGGACTATATAATGATTTATCCCCTGAAGCCTATACTACCTCTTCCCCCTGCAAAGTCAACCATTGGCCCACCCCGCACGATGAATTAAACCCCTTCAATTTTACTTGCCTTGAAGTTCCTAAAAATGAACGAACAGTTAAAATTCCATATCACACGCTCAACTCATCCAACACATTACATCCCAAAATCACATGGGATTAGCTATTTTCCCAGCGGTTCCTAAAAATGAACGAACGGTTAAAATTCCATATCACACACTCAACTCATCCAACACATTACATCCCAAAATCACGTGGGATTAGCTATTTTCCCAACTCGCCTTTCTGCTGTGTGGCAACGCCACATTATATCTAAAATAATACCACCTACCAATTTAAATCAGTCAGATAAATGATTAACTACTTTGGTTTTCAATCTTATAGATGTTATGGGAATATAGAGTGGATTAAAAGTGAAATACAGAGATAAGAAAATGTTGTAATATTTCAGAGCTGCAAGTGAAACCATACTTGAGGTAAAATCATATAACTACAGGCAATATGAGATTAAGGTTGCGGAATGAGGTTCAAAGGTAAAATGGTTTTATAGGGACACATGAAACAAAATTAACAAAATTAACAGATGACATGAATTTATCAGAGAAAATAAAAGTGAAAATTTCACATGAAATTCTTGTATAGGAAAGCAAAAATTTCATTCATGTAAATGCATTTCAGGATAGAAGATTAAGGTGAAATCAATTTATAGGGAAGGTGAAATGAATTTACATGTGTAACATAATGTTGTAGGTGAAAGTAAAATAGTAAAGTGAGAATACTCTTCCAACCATACAAATCAACCCATTGTTTTGCAAAGCCATCTAGGTATTCTACAAGGGTAAAAGGAATTTACATACAAATAAAATGAATTTATAGAGGAAGGAGTAATAGAAATGAACTAATAGAAATGAACGTTCCATCACTAGGGAAGTCTATGTAGTATGTATCATTTATAAATGACTTCTCAAGGAATACATGGATATATTTCCTAAAGAAGAAATCTGAAGCCTTTTACAAGTTTAAAAAATTTAAGGCTCTTGTCTAAAATCAAACACAGAAGAAGATAAAGGTGTTGAGGACAAATAATGGTGGAGATTTTTGCAACAAGGAATTTGAATAATTCTATATGAAGTGTGGTATAGCATCACAGAAGACTACTCCATATATACCTCAGCAAAATGGAGTTGCAGAAAGAATGAAAAAGACCTTGATGGAAAGGGAAAGAAGCATGCTCAGTGGCGCCAGGTTAGGATCAGAATTCTGGGCAAAGGTGGTGGATACTATATGTTACCTCATCAACAGGTCACCTTCATCAGCGTTGGAGGATAAGACTCCAAAAGAGGTATGGAATGGTAAGAAACCCTCTCTTTCACATCTCAGGGTATTTGGATGTGATGCAAATGTACATGTTCCAAAGGAGAAATGAACAAAGTTGGATAGTAAATCTGAAAAGTGCATCTTTGTTGGGTATAAGGATGGTTTAAAAGGTTATAAGCTTTGGAACCTAGTCACAAGGAAGTTCCCGCACAACCGAGATGTGTTGTTCAGAGAGGCAAAAGATGTTATTAATTATGAAGTCCAACCAAAGGAACTTGAGAAGATAGAGTTTGAGCTTAAGGAGGAAGAATCAGACTCTACAACAGAGGAGGAATTAAAATATGAAGAGCCACAAACTCCAAGTGTGAGAAGATTAGTTCGACAAAGAAGGCAACTAGAAAGGTATAGTCCATCTACATTTTATTCAATTTTTTCTTTATTTATTACTGACGATTATCACATAACTACGAAGGAGGCAGTAGATTCAGAGGATGGAAAAATCAGGAAAGAGGCCATGGTTGATGAAATGGCATCTTTGCACAAAAATGAGGCTTGCGATCTGGTGGAGTTGCCGGCTGGAAGGAAACGCATTTCTAGCAAATGGGTGTTCAAGAAGAAGACAAATGCATAAGGAAAGGTGGAGAAATACAAAGCTCGATTAGTAGCAAAAGGTTATTGCCACGTGTCGGGAGTTGATTTTAGTGATATTTTTTCTCCTGTTGCCAAGGTAACTTCTATTAGATTACTTTTATGTGTTGCTACTGCTTTTGATTTGAGGTAGAACAAATGGATGTGAAGGCAACATTTCTTCACGAGGATCTGGAAGAGGAAATATACATGAAGCAATGTGAATGCTTTGCGGTGAAGGGGAAGAAAGAACCAATATGCAAGTTAAAGAAGTCTTTGTATGGGTTAAAACAGTCACCAAGGATGTGGTACCATAAATTTGATACATTTATACGAGGACTTGGCTTCACCAGAAGCAAAGCAGATCAATGTGTATATTTTAAATTAATTGGTGCCCATGTTATTTACCTGGTCTTGTATGTGGATTGTATATTGGTGGTGAAATGACAAAGAAATTATCCACGATTTGAAGATCCAATTGTCCTCCAAATTCAACGTGAAAGAATTTGGTGCCGCAAACTATATTTTGGGCATGGAAGTTAAAAGAGATCGAGCAGAGAGGAAGCTCTGGTTAAACTAGAGGAAGTATGTCGAGACAATACTACAGAGGTTTAATATGTAGAATAGTGAACCGGTGAAGGTTCCTATTCCTGTAGGTGTGAGGATATCTGCTCAACAGTGTCCCAAGACACAAGAAAAGGAAGAGGACATTTCCCATGTTCCATATGCAAGTGCAGTCGATAGCCTGAAGTATGCAATGGTCTGTACTAGACCAGACATTGCAAATGCAGTGGGAGTATTGAGCAGGTTTATGTCAAAACCATGGAAGGAGCATTAGACAATAGCAAGCGAGTTTTTAGGTATTTGCAAGGCACTAGTGATTATGGTTTATGCTACCATGGAAGATTAGGATTGGATAGAATGTTTGATATTCATGGCTTTGTTGATGCAGACTGGGCTGGAGATTTGGATCAGAGAAAATCTACAAGTGGCTATGTGTTTAACCTATTTGGAGGTGCAGTCAGTTAGATGAGTAAGAAACAATATGCAATGGCACTAACAATTACGGAGGTAGAATACATGGCAGCCACTCATACAAGCAATGAAGCATTTTGGTTCCACAAATTGTGTTCAAGTATGGGGTTAGTACAGGGAGCTATAAGGATAGGCTATGAGAGCCAAAGTGCAATTTTCTTGGCAAAGAAACCCACATATCATTCAAAGACAAAGAACATTAATGTTCAGTATCACTTTGTGAGGGACATGATAGAAGAGAAAAAGGTGTTGCTCGTAAAGGTGGACACTTTTAAAAATACTACAGATGCATTGACAAAATCTGTGAGCTCTAAGTTCTGTAGGTGTAGAGAGACAATGGGCATTTCAAGGCTGGAAAAATGAGTGGGTTTTAGAGGGAGAGTGGAGCGCCCCTTCGTCGCATCCATTGTGTAGCCGGGGGGGTTCACATGGGGCTTGAGACACCTCAGAAAATTTTGGTTTTGGACTCTATGTGAGGATGGGCCGACCCACCTATGGTTTGATTTTCACACATATTTTTGGACGCAATAGTTTTCGGTCCATGGTATTGGATGCGATGGTTTTTGGTCCATGGTATTGGATGCTTCGACATGTATAAATATGTATTATGAAATTGAAGGTAAGATATGTTTAAAATATAATGCTTTGGTTGCAATGAATATGTAGATTTTAAAAGATATTTTCCCAAGGATCCTCAAAATAAGAAGAATGATAAGAGGAGTGAAAGGATTAGATCTAGTATAGATGAATAAAGTGGAGAACTTAAAAATATGTCAAAGAATGAAGACCATAACAATCTATAATAATCAATAAATCCAGGAAAGAGGCATATGGCATCATGGAAAGAGGCATATAACTTTGGAAGGATTAGAGTTTGCACAATGAGTTTCATGTTAGCAAGGAAAAGATAGAAGGATTTGGACCATCTAGCACTTAATTGTGTATACACTTACATTTTGACATCATATTGTTATGGAAAAAATTTTCTAAAAGTGAGAATGACAATGATCCTTGATATTAACCAAACCATTATTATAACAAGGTTATTTAGATTCATAGTAACATGAAAAAACCATATTCTACTAGAATATTATGAAATTAGCTTGCAAGTATGAGGATAGTCAAGTTGTAGCAAGAATATATAATTAAAGCATTTCTCACCTTGAGAAAGGAGTCTCAACTTCAAGGAAAGAATAAAAGCATTTAAAAGGAAGTCAACTAGATGACTATATGAAAGGAATATGCATGCATATCTTTAAAGAACAGTTGTTCATTAGAAAGTAGATTGATTTTTTAAGAAATATTGTAGGAAGGGATGGTAGCATAAACATTCTTGGAAGCATGAGCTTGGTATATCTTGGCCAGAATTTGATAATATAGAACTCTTCCACATGTCATGATAAATGAGCATGGTATTAATCAAGATCTAATATGGTCTACTAAAGAATGTAAGAAAAGATAACAATGATAAACTGAAAGGGAATTGTGAAGAACCTCAAGGAAAGATAACAATTGTGATAATATGATGTATGTGCAATTGTTTGGTTTAAACTCAATTCAAGAGCACATGGAGTGGACAACACTAGTAAATGATTACAAGAATATGTGGGAGATTTCTCTACACCATAAGAAATAAAAGGTATCAAGTCACTAAATATTGTGCTAGTCATGTTGGATTTGATAAAGAAGTTCACTTTCCTAGATAGATAGAGGGAGCTATAATTAGCTCTACATTGATTGGTTTGACAAAATATTTGTTGATAGAGAGTTAATGGACACATTTTCCCTTTTTATTTAGTTTAATATAATCTAACATCAATATATTGAATAAAATCACTATCATAACCACAATGTTCTCATACATATCATAAACAATGTCATCATCAATATCATAACAATAACACTATTATCAAAAACAATATATTTAAGAAAAATTAAAACATCATTAAAAAACAAAACATTTTCTCAAAATATTATATATAATTTTCAAGACATATACTATTTAAATCTTGCAGATTAAAATAAAACGTTAAATATAATCTCAAATAATGTCAACTGGATTATGTCAATTTCCCCATTGACCTCCTCTACTTCTAAAATATAAAAATCACTTTCTCTTAAAAAAAACTTCACTTTTCGCAGGTTTCTCGCCAGGTTTTCAATCCTTAAATTTGATCTAACATGAATATAACGCAAAACGTAACAGAATATGCCCCTGCAAAAATGAAATGGGATATGACATAAATATAATGCCAAACCTATTATTCCATGGCAACAATTTCTTTTCAAAATTATACAAGTGAAACAATCGAACTTTGATACTAATAAAGACGTAATTATATAAAAGGGCTGTTAAATTAGTGACATAATGTTTAATATTTATTATGATTTACAATCTACAATGAATTGATTTACTTACTTGAAAAAGTACTTGCTCAGTTGTCCTCTGATTCTTCATCATCATCGTCATCATCATCGTCATTATCATCGTCATCATCATCGTCAGCGTCATCGTCAGCGTCAGCGTCATCGTCATCGTCATCGTCATCGTCTTCGTCATCGTCATCGTCATCGTCATCGTCTTCGTCATCGTCATCGTCATCGTCATCGTCATCATCATCTAAATGCATGTTTAAAAGCTGATCACCCAGTTTAGACACTTGCGGTGGAGGTACAGTGTCTGGAGATTGAGGAGAAATTTCTGCATGCATTTCAGCAGTCGCATTTTCGATTCCTGACATTTGAGTGACAACTTCTACACCAGTTATTTTATCTGAATCACATGATCCTGAAGGCATTGACATGAACTTCTCTTCTTGCAACTTATTATCAGCAGTCACATTTTCGATGCCTGACATTTCAGTGACAACTTCTACACTAGTTATTTTATCTGAATCAAGTGCTCGTGAAGGTATTGACATCAACTTCTCTTCTTGCAACTTATTATACAATTCCCTGATGCGAGACATTTTTACTTTTTTATATTCTTTGCTTTCGGCAATGAGATTCCTGATGTCTTCTATATTACTCAAAAATTTCCCAAGACCAATTATTTGACCTAAATTGCCCGATCCACCAGCTATCGCCTTGCCCTTCTCCTTTTCGAACTTACTAAATAAGTTCCTGACATATTCTATGGAATCCAGCATCCTTGTTCGATGATCCCTATTTCTACTTTGGCAATCTTGGCAATCTTGGGTGACTCGCATATTAGAGAGTCCTTCTTTGACTTTGGCAATGAGATTCCTGATGTCTTCTATATTACCCACATTTTTTCCACGACCAACTGTTTGACATAAAATGTGTGATCCACCAACTATCGCCTTGCCCTTCTCCTTTTCGAAATTACTAAACCAGTTCCTGACATAAGAGATCTCTGGATCTATATTCGACATTGGAAGCACAACACTTTGAGCAGGTGCTTCATCAGAATCACCGACTGCAGTCATGCTCGCCTTGCCCTTCTCCACTGGGGAACTAGGCTCCTCCATTAAACAAGATTGTTTCGACTCAGGAATACTCTCAACTCCTGCTCCAATGAGTTTCATGTATTTCGATTTTTCGTCGTCTGACAAATCGAAAACAAACTTTTGACCGGTAGAATTCGAAGGATGGTCGGAAGAAGATGAACCTGCGGCCATATTTCTTCTGTAACTTGTTCGAAATTGCCCGGGTCCGTCACAGAATATCAGAAAGAACGATGCGAGAACAATCCTTCAACCTTCGAAGTCTTCGTTAAGATATGACATAAACAAAGAGAAAACACGATTAAATACCGATCGACGCACAACTTTTACGCCGATGATCAAGCTGAAATTTGAAATTTGAAATTTTGATTTTTTTTTATTACCCTTCCATATTCATTTATTTAGGTACTTAGGGTGAGATTAAATATTTATTTATTCGTGAGTTAAATTGAAATTAGTTTCAAGTGGGTTGGGTTTCCATGTTGATTGGAAAAATTATTTGGTCCACCTTATTATTAGGATTGTGTACCAATAATGACTATTTCTATAACACTGGTTATTAAATTAGGGATCTAAATTTAAATTAGGGATTTAAATTTATATTAGCTTAGATCAATTCTCTTTATTTTTGGTAGGTTTAGAATTAAGATGGATCAAGAATGTTTTTATTATTAATCATCATTAATTATAATTATAATTATAAATATATTTTTTAATTATATATAATTTTTTGTGTTATGTAATTTTACCAAGTCAAAATGTTTATGCGACATTAAAACATTTCATTCATACATTTTTGCTTTCGAATTTAATTTAAAAAAGTTATAAAATAAAATGAAAAAAATACCTCTCGATAGATTGGGAATTTAAAATGGATTAAACTTAGTATATTATATAGTATATAATATATATTTCTGGTTACTTGCGGTCTACGTTTGTTTTTTTTTTTTTTCTCGGTAAAAAGACTAAGATTCTATTATATGTACATAGTAGAAATTACATGCATTTTAGGTGGAAATACCGTGGATTCCATGGCCAGCTAAGAAGCCATGGTTCAGACAAAATTGTTCAAAAAACTCCCACGCAAGGGATCCAAGTGACCTTAAAACTTCAGGACGACCTGCAGGTTCATTGGAGTGAACCCGGAACAACAAAATTACAGGCCTTAGACGCAAAACTTAACCCGCCCGCGCTGGGGCATTCTTCTTTGTCTCTACTGATAAGACCACTAACCGACCTAGCCAAGAACTGACATAACCAAGAGCCGACGCGCAGACAGTCACTCGCGCTACAGACTTTACAAAAAGGACTGTGACCCAAAATAACATTAAACCAGAGCGAGTAGATACCCATACTATGAAAAATCAAATGAAGCAGAAGCAGGACCTGAGAAGGGAGAGGAGCGCCGAGTCAGGGGCGCGCTGGAGCTGGTGGCGCGTCCGCGGGTGGCTTCTCCTCCACGATTTCGCACCAACCGAGCCCTTCAAGAATGCCCTCCCACATTGCAGCCCATTTGGCCGCGTCGCGAGCCCTTGCTGCTTGGGATGAGGAAGGGTCCTCCATGGCAGCCTTTCCTGAGGAAGTGGCCTCGATTGCAGGAGGAGGCAGTGGCAACTCTTGACCAGGAATGTCTGGGGGAGGAGCTTCCCCTGCAGATGGAGAACCTTCACCTTCGGCTTCTGGGGTTCTTGTGAAGAGCACAGAGATGTGCGCTGACCCCCTGAGAGTCTCCCAGCCTCCCCAGGGTAAAGACAACAGACCCGAATGCTGGAAGGGCTGGACCCTCCATGTTCGCCCCGCTGACCTCCACGACGTGCTCGGCCTGAAGAGGAGCAACCCCGGCTCGATGGTGGCAGAATTGGCAGCAGCAATGGTGATGCTCCCTGTCAGCCTGCCCTCGTCCGCGACCTCTGCTTGAGCCCCTGCCTCTTCGGCATGGTTGTCTATGGCAGAGCTGAGCCATGGTGAATTCGTTCGCCCCTCGTCCAGGAATTTCGACAGCCGCCACCTTCCCTCCTTCAACCTCGGTCCGCCACCTTCCTTCTTCCCAATTCTCCCTCCGCAATTCCGTAATTGGGCCTCTGTGCTCTGTGGGAATAACCAGGTTGAGGGTGACCTGAGGTGGCGCTCTACCCAGCCAGCACCAGGCGTGCCCCCTGATCCAGATTTAAATAGGAACGCAATAGATTACAGAGATAACCATAAATACAGAGATGTGATAACCATAAATAAAGAGATGCAGCGGAAATAACACTTCATTTCATTAATGGAAAATACCGAAAT
>APFE030959670.1:0-16033 GCA_000404065.3 Pinus taeda
CGGGGGGTTTGAGGGGGGTGGGTAGCCCCCCTCTACGGGATTCGGGGCAACGCCCTGGGAAAAGTTTTTTTTGGACCCTATATTAGGTTGGGCGAACCTACCTATGGTTTTCGGTCCATAGTTTTTGACGCGATGGTTTTTCGTTCCATGGTATTGGATGCTTCAACATGTATAAATATGTATTGTAACATTGAAAGGTACATAATGAAAAATCAAGCTGGTAGTCCCGGTTTTGGGATCCAGTGGGAAATCTCTGTGTATATGTGTTTTATGTGTTATGCTCTCGCATTATTTATTTCCCGTGATTTAGAATTCGTATGCAGCTAATTTCTGTATGGGGTTAACCTAAAAAAAATCATCAAGAAAAGGTTTGAGTACATCATTCATTAGTCTCATGAAAGTAGCAAGAGCATTAGTTAAGCCAAAAGGCATAACCAGCCACTCATACAATCGCTACTTTGTCTTGAAAGTAGTCTTCCATGCATCTTGTTCTGCAACTCTAACCTGATAATATCCACTATGCAAGTCTAACTTGGAAAAATAAACAACTTCTTCAATTGATTTAAAAGATCATCTATGTGAGGAAGGGGATAACGATTTTTGATTGTTATCTTATTTAGTGCTCAGTAATCAATGCACATTCTCCACGATCCATATTTCTTTCTCACCAAAATGATTGGTGACCCACATGGTGATGTGCTATCTCTGATGAACCCTTTCTCGAGGAACTCCTGCACCTGCTTCTTGATTTCAACATTCTCTAAAGCAGACAACCTTTTATACCTGTGGCTGCAATAGTTCTTTCATCTCCCGAGTCTGACCCCAAATCTTTTTGAATAGCTGCAACAATCTTCTTCTTCTTGTCCTCGAACTTCTTAGGTCTTAGCTCTGGATGTAGAATCCAACAGTGCTCATAATCATGCTCATCCTTCTTACAGTGAATGCATGAAGACTTTCTCTTCTGTGCAGTGTTAACCTTCCTTACTTTCCATTTCTATTTTCTTTTCTCCTTATTCTTACTTGCAGTGGGTTGGGATGATCCCCCAACTTCTGGACTTCCATTCTTTCCTCTAGCTTCTAGATGAGTAGCTTGAACATATACCTCATCTATACTAGTGGGATTAAAAATGAGGGTAATGTGCCTGATGTAGTTGTGTAGACCACCAATGTACTTCAACAGAGTCTCAGGTGAGTCTAATGAGATTCCTAGAATCAATGCTCTCTTCCTAAATTCTTGGGTGTAACCTTGTACACTTTTCCCTTTCAATTGTCGAAGAGTTTGCTAGCTCATCATGGCTTGCTGCATGTAGGTCAATGGATAAAACTGCTTTTTGATTGCAGAAACAAATTCACTCTAGACAAAAATGGTCTTACCATGTCTCTATATGTTAGCTTGGGTCCTGCATTCCCACCAAACCAAGGCAGTGCCTCCAAGGCGTAGGCTTGCCAGCTGAATCTTGCTCTTGTCTAAATCAATACTCTCCACTCTGCAATAAACATCAATTTTCCTAATCCAATTGTCCAGCTTTTCTGCATTCAACTCTCCATCATATATAGGTGTTATGCTCCTATACCAATAGGTGTCATATTTTATGATTGACTTAATGAGCTCTGTAATATGTTCATACCTTTTCTTGTTGCAAAGGTTTTCCATATTGTCCAAAAAAAAATAAAAAAAAATGTAAAGAGGGTATACCCTAAAATAAAAATAAAAGGGTAAAAAGAATAAAGTGGTCAAAAAAGTGAAAGAAATGAACCCCAAACAAAAACAGACCAGGAAAGTGTTCAAGTCTAAATGCCACTACTATTTCATTTTCTGTAATAAGCAATTCTGTGTAGCTTGTTAAACTTTTGCCACAATTGATGAATAGCCAAACAGCTTAAACTTGGCTAGTTCATATTTGAATTTCATGAAATAGAGATAGAGAATAAATATTTGACCAAATAGTGTAAACTTGGCAGATAAGTAGATCGGTAGAGTAAATAAAAAGGAGCTCAATAGTGCAATCTGAGCCCTTGGATGTAATAAGTGCAAACTTAGGTAGGCTTGCTATGTAAAAGAAAAGGAAATTTGATAAGGGTTTTCCAGTCTAAGTGCACCCAAATAAAGAAGAAAAAATGGCAGGCTAAAGTAGGTAGGGTAGGTAGATGGTGTTGCAGAATTACTTGTGATGAATTATGTCTCTAAATGTGTTGATCTTTACTTTTATCACAAGTGCAAGGCAAACATTACACTTCATATAGTTCAAGCAAGACAAAGTTAAAGAACTAACTTCCATTCACATTTTTCCCTAAATATTTCACTAATTTCCCCTAAGTATTAAGGTCTTTGAAAATCAAAGGGGCTCAGAGCATTTCTCTAACTTCTGGAGGGACTGGACCCTCGGCCCAATGATCTAAAAGCCTAAGTACTCAAAATCATCCATTAATCATTCATTTCATTTCATAAAGTTCGCCTAAGTGAAAAACCTATTTTACTTAGGAAATACATAATATCACTTGAAAACCCCTTTTCCCACTTTAGTCTAAGTTTTAATGTGAATTTTTTAATGTTTGCTTAGCGCTTATTTTCATTTTAGTTCATATTAACTTCTAACTATTATTATATAAATCCCGAAAACATTAACCCATTCCCCGTATTACTTAACTATGTAAAACCCTGACATTTTATATAATTCCCACCCCAGTTAAATATAACCAGAAACACTGTTTAACAGGGATTAATAAATTTATCTGAAATTTAAATAACCTTCCCCGCCACATTATATGGGATTAGTTAATCCTTCGGGTTAATTAATAACCAACCCCAACCAATAGAATTGACCCCGATATGATTTAAGCATTAATAAACAAGTCAAGCCCGCATACATAACTCCCCACTATCTCCAACACCCGTCAGCCATCCGATCATCCCCTTTTCATCCAACGGTCGACGGTGATATCGCATCCTCCCTGGTGACTGTTCTTTAACTCGCGATCACCAGGCAGTTTTCTGCCCGTACCTCCGCCACGCATTGTGCTGCCAATATGCTCACTCGCCCCCGGCCCAAAACCACCCAGCCACAAAAGCAATGTCATGCAAACCACTTACCACCCTCCACATAATGACAAAGCATCATATCACGCTTACATCATCCACCCAATAAATTCAAAAAGACCCGCCAACCTGAAATTCATTAAATAAACGATAAAATGTCATTTTCACTGTAATGCACTGCATCCTGAGCTCCCATGCAAAATAACGACCGAGTCCACTGTTCCAGTATCTCAACTGCCACATGACCAGAAAGACTACAGCAACGAGCTCCGTAGCCTGTCAGCCAACCTGCCATTGTACGATTTTCCTCTTTAACATAGGTATTTATCCAGTTTACTTTGCAACCCTGCAATTTTGGTTTTCTACTGAAAATTCTACCATAGAAGGCCAAATTCAAGTTAAGAACAATCTGTAGTCACCATAAAAAGACCCCACACCTGCTGTTTAGTCTGTTTTCCCACAGAAAGCCTAAATTCCACTTTGAATACACAAGAACCAAATATGGAATCCCCTATAGCCCTGAATGTTGCGCCCATGAACGCACCTCACAAAGACTTAGATTATCTCCCATTGGCCGATAAAGACTTTCAGATAAAAGACCTATTTGGTGATAGTAACCATCTTAAAATATTCTGCCAAATCAGGGATAGTTATTTAAATAAGTCTGATATTTTTGGATTATGGGAATCTAACCTTCCCATGTATTTCCTCCCCTCAGTCCATGTTTTCCCAAAGATAATTCATCATTGTTGTGCCGACTATGACCCTGTCCATAGAGCAGTTATGTCCCCATTCCAAACTGTCCTTTTTCCCATAACTGCTAAATCCATCAATGAAATGATACAGTTTCGCTCCACTCAACCCCTTGCTCCTCTTTCCATGGGGTATCTACTTGAAAAAGCACCTCAATTATCTCAATTAGAAATAAACCGCATTGCTCAAACCTTCATGTTACCAAACTACCAGCCCAAAGGTCCACCTCCATATCTGCAGAATTGCTTCACTGAAACTGGAAGACTCATTGTTGATATGATATCCATGATAATGGGCTTTAACTCCAATGAATATGTTGATGATATTACCCTAGTGTTACTATCAATCTTCACTCTAGGACAACCCCCTGCTGTCAGATATGACTATGCCACTTTCATTGCCAATAAAATCCATGATCAATTCCTGAATTTGGATAGGGAATGAGTTTTCAAATATACTTCTTTTATATACTATCTTTTGTTATATCATCAGTCAGATAGTTTTCCTTTCCCCATTAGGAAATTGGACTCAAAAGGAAATCAAAGGTCTGTGATCTTTTGGAGTTCAATCTTTCCTAATACCCTGGAGTCCCCTTACACCTATAATGAATTCATTGACTTATTTGTACATCCAACAACCTCTATGTTGATAGGAGTTTCCCCTCCTAGGATCAGTGGTGAAATGAAGAAAATTCTCCAGCTCTCAAAGCAATACCAGATAGGTGACTGGTACCTGTACAAAAATCACACAGAAATAAGAATGTATGGGTGTGAACTTTTCCCTTTCAAGTTACCTAAATATGTTCCCATGATATTATTTGCACTAGAGTATTTTAGGCAGATCATAAATGCAGACTTAGTCCATTTTTGTAGTGCAAAGAAGAAAGCTCAGCTAAGAATTAAGAACTAGCTAGGCCCTTTCGTCATCAATTCTAGAGATGCATGGCAAGAAGCTGAAAATATTTTAGAAGACCACCTTAGATTAAGAAAGAGTTTTTGGTGGGTGTCATATGACCCCAACAGTTTTATATGTGACAGAAGAACAAAGAACAGGCTATCAGTTTATATACATCATAGGATCCCAGAAATTGAGCAGTTTACAAGTCAGGATGAATGGGTAGAAGGAACCCTAATAGAAGATATTAGTGAGTAGGAAAAAATGGAAAATGCTATGAGAGATCTTGAAAAGACCTTTGACCTGGACTCTTTTGGACAGGTACCATTCAAGCTGCCTCAAAGATTAGAAATTGGTACATCCTCTGCTGGAACTTCTCAGCAGCCTCCACAGGAAGCCAACATACCAGCTACAGGAACTTCCAAAGGCAAAGAAATAGAAACCACAGAGCAGCCTACAATGAGAGATTAGCCTGGAATGTCCAAAGAACAGAGTCAAGTGCAAATTCCTCCAGCCCAAACTAAAGCAGCATAAAGTCTAGCATTACAAACTCCTCTAAATGAGGAAAGAAATAAAAAGAGAGACAAAGAATCCACCACACCTATCAGTGGACCCAGAGGAGAGCCTGAAGCAAAGAGGCAAAGACTGAACCCTCTATTAGAAGAAAAAATAATTGAAGAAACTGTAGACAACCAGAGAGAAGAAAGAGCTAGCCAAATTTTTTTTACAGTGGAAGGAACATCTGTTAGCTCACAGATGCAAGAGTTAGAAAGACAATATAGTACAGAAGTGTCATTCCTTAGGCCACAAAGCAAACATGCCTGAGACATCAAGAAGACCTTCACAGAGATAAAAGTCAGAAATGATCTTGTAAGACTTCAAATTTATAGTCAGTATTTGAAAATGGCCCCCACAAACCAACAGAGATTAATGTCAGCCTATGACATTAAGGAAGGCAAAATGTTAATGAGTTACTTTAAGCTAAAGGTGCAACAACCCTAGTCAGCAGCAGATTACATCAAAACAAACTTGGAGGTATTAGCCAAAGATATTCATCCTATGGACCATATTGAGCTTCATAAGCAAACTGGGGAAATGGTCTATTCCACACTGACTGACAAAGCAATGTTGGCCCACAAGTTACAAAATTCCTTGGACAATACAACCGCTCAATTATATTTGGAGAAAGCCTCTTCTCTAGCCAAGGATAATAGAATAAAATCATTAGAAGAAATCATCATGGGATTGGGACATGATCCCAAAGATGCTAAAGGCACAAAGGCACTAATCAAGAAAAAAGAAGAGGACATTACTGCCTTGAGGAAATAACTGAAGCAACCTCCTTCAAGGCATCCACGGACTGTAGAAGTTATATAACAGAAATCTGAAGACGATATGATGGACTTGCTCTTGAAACTTAATGAAAGATTGAATGATACGGAATAGGCATTAGAAAAAGCACTGAAGGAAAAGCAGGGAGAGTCGACCTCTCAGCCTCCTAAGGTAATCCCCATAGTCTCAACTGCAGTCCCCTCTACACTTGGAACAACGTTAGCTCCAAATGTCCCAGTAGTCACAACAGAGGTAATCATAGGTACAATTGCAATAGGTACATCAGCAACAAGAACAACACCAGGCAACAGTGCTAATTTAAGCACAAAAGAATTAATAAAATCCATGGAAAAAATGAGATTACAAGTTACAGAATTGAAACAGGCAAAAAAGCAATTGGCTAAGGCAGAGAGAAATTATGATATCTCCAAAATAAATGTTGTGGAAAAAATTAGGGAGATTAAAGCCTTAGAAAGTAAAGTGAAAACAATGGAACAAGAGCTCACTTTTGATAAGCCCTTGGCAGAGATCAAGAAAATCCTTTGGGCTAACATCATTTAGTCTATTAATGATTTGTGGCCATTTATCTAAGTGATCTATGAATAGATTGATTTAGTGAAAGCAACACAGAGAGAAATTCAGAAGACAAGAGATTTGTTAGGACAAATCCCAGATGAAGCCAACAGGCTTATACATTTTTTAAATAACAGAAATAGAGAACAACTAGAAGAACTTGGCATCTCTGACAGGACAGACACCATTTTGGAAATCAAAAGGGTTCTAACCAAGAGAACTTTGATGCAGAACTTAGAGAGAAGGTGCCAGGATATGCAGGTTGAAATCAATTCTTTTATGGAGAAGTTCAAAGTTTTGCAGAGTAAAGGGCTACCAATTCCTTTGGTCATCAATGATAGATTAATGAAACATATTGATTATGTAGATAAATTGAATAAGTATTCTGGCAATCAAGCTAGCTCATCAACAAGTGCATCAGGAGTGAAAGCACTTCCCACAGGTCGGGTTCTCTATGACAGCTTAGAGAACTTATTTTATATTGAACATGAGGTAAAGCACTAATTCACCATTCAACCTAGCTTTTTCAGATATACAGAGACTGATGAAACTCTAAGGAAACTTCAGAAGCACAAATTGCCAGAGCAAAAATGGTGGGAAGACATGTTAGAAATTTTGTAAATTTATCCTCAGTAAAAGGTAAATTTTGGACTATTTATCATGGTGAGATGAACAAAGGTGAACAGGGGTCAAAACAGGTCGAAGAGTATCAGAGCAAGTAAAGAGAATCAGTCAAATAGGGCAGCCAGCACGAAATTACTAAAGAAGACAGCAGCAAGCCAAATAAACGGACTTGCCTCCAGCACACTCAACACAAATAGGAACAACACAACATCAGTTTACCTTCCTCCTATCTTCAAGACTAGTCTCTATTTTCTTGTAAAAAATGATTAGTCATCACTAGAATATATCTCACTCTGTTATGAGATATTTTGTGTAAAATATTTTGTATAAATATTCCCTCAATTGGAGTATTGAGTGGTGGATTCATATACATTGTTATAGTATTGGTTTTTTGGAATAAAGTGCTAGTTGGATCAAATTTTCGTACGACTTGCTGGATAAAGAATTGAGGCAAAGGACTTTCCACAGATTTCTTGAATCAAACACAGGATCAATAAGTCCTCTATACCTTGTGTTTTAAAATTTTCCTTGTTTCTTATATCATCTATGTTTCATATCTGAATGATAAACAAAAAGGAGTAATTCAGAATATTCTTGATTGCACTCTGTCTTCAAAAGTTACTATTCTCTATGTTTTCTTTTGAATTAGAATAAACAATGAAATCTTAATTGCTCCTATTTTCTAGTTCTGTCACTTTGATTATTATTTAAAGAATACTTAACTGCTCTTTAGAAGTAATCAATTCTAATTTCATCTTTTCAAATAGGTTGAAGGATTTTTAACTGCTCTTCAACCGTTTTGAAATCATTCCATTTATTTCAAATCTTTATTTATTCCTTGTTTGATTATCTTGCTCTGTGAAACCATCATTTCTTAAGAAACCAAGTTTAGTTAAGTCATCTTCATTGACTCCATTAACCCAATGGCCTAAAATACTCAGTCTTATCCCTTTGCTATTGAATCTCACCATCCAAACTCAAACAAAACCCCTAAACTTCACAACTAGCCTAATATCTTTAAAAAACAAAGCTAAAACTTAAAGAGAGAGCCCTCTTTGGATGCAGATTGGTTAGAATCTGTATCTAAAATATTGGTTTGTCGTTACCTCGGCCTCCTTTCCCTTTTCTTACAAATTCTGGGAAAACCTGAGTGATAACATAGTGGCGACTCCATTGGGGACCTGAATAATTTGTTTGTTACTATTGTCTACATTCTAAGCTACAGACGGAGCCTGAAGCTAGCCAGATAGCCTTTGAAATGCTTTTGCTTTGTAATTGCATAAGTAAATGAATGCTACTTTAGTCTATCTCCGGTCTAGCTTATAGATTGGACATTTGGTTTCAAATACTTGGTCAGTTCCTCTTGTCAAATAAAGTCTTTGAGGAAGTTCAAAACCCATATCCAAAAGCTTCTTAAAGAAATTGTTAAAGTTGTATTCTCAAACCCATTTATAGAAAAACTAAAAAAATATACCTAGAAACCTAGCTTCAGAAAGGATTCGTTACACCAGATCTAATCCTGATCCAAATCCACCACCTGTGTTCGAAAATCCCAATATGATTCCTAGGATTCTTAGGAGGCAAGAGAACCAAGACAGTTCTGCTAGTTCTCGGCCTCTATACAGATCAAGATCTTGTCCTGTGAAGTGGATTTACCTTGAGGAAAAAACTTTTGATGAGTGGTTTGAAACCTCTTTATTTGTAACCTTTTCAGAGTCAGGGTTAGCCCACACAGTTCATGATTCCCTATTCATTGAAGATTTGCAACTTGAAGTTGTCACTTCACACCTTGAAATAAATTTGCATAACTCCATTCAGTCAGAGCTTACCTTTGAAGGAACACCAAACTTTTTTGTGATCACTATAGCCTCTCCAAGTTCATCATCAACACCTCAGATTTCCCAACCTCAAGCTACACCTTCCACCCCTCCATCCACAACTCACATCCCCATTGTCATCCCTACCACACCAGTTGTCACATCTATTCCTACAACCATGGCAAACAGATACACTCCCCTGAACTTACCTGCTAACCTGGGTGTTATGCCCCAAGACTATCAGAGCAAGATTACCCCATTTGATGGCTCTAGCACTTACACAGCTCAACAACATACCAAAAACATGACTGACTATTTTGAAATATATGAAGTTGATGCTGATGATGTCAGAATGAGAGTATTTGTTCAAATTTTGACTGGAGATGTTAGAACATGGTTTAGAACCCTCCCTACAAACAGTATCAATAACCTACAAGCTCCTTATCATACATTCTTAAATAGATGGGAAAAGAAGAAAGATCCTCTCCACATTTTATCAAAATATGAAAGCTTGAAAAGAGGCACCCAAGAAACTATCCAAGATTACTGTACCAGGTTCAATAATGTTTACAATGCTATTCCTCAAAATTTAAGACCTCCTCCATATTTGGCATTGATCAAATTCCTTGATGGGTTTGATTCTGATATAGCATACCAACTTAGGGAAAGAGCTCCTCGAACCTTAGAAGAGATGCAAAGTATAACTGTCAATGTTGAAGCCAACCTGATATCTAAACGAGCTAGAGCTAGAGCTGAAAGGAGAATACCTTTCAAAGAGGAACCTTCTGCACTTGAACAAAAATTAGATGCTATTATTAAAGGAATGGATAGGCTTGGTGATAGAGTAGAAACAATCGAGAGAAAATCCCCTTGGGAGGGTCAACCAAGCAATACTGGTAGAAATCCAAATTTTAGGAAGAACCAAAATCCTAATACTGGAAAGACTGGGCTTGACCAAAATATTAGGTCTCCATCCCAAGAAACTTATGCTGAAGCCTCAACCTCTGATGAACCAACAGAAGACACTCAAATTAATTTGATGGGACTCAACAATGAACAACAAGTTTTCTTGACCCAAGAGGATCAAGAAGCTCACATGCTCAGGCAATTCCAAACTCAGTCAAGTGAATCATTTGACTTCAGGGAGGGATATGATACAACCATTTATGAAGTCCACAAACAATATAATCGGAGGAGCAGAAGAATAGATGTTCCTGAAACCAACAGATAGAAAGATACAAGACAATCCAACGAAGGTAAGAGCAATACTACCCCTGTACATATTCTTTCCAGAACAGATACTAATCCAAATAACCCAATTATTGAAGATGTATCTGATAATCAACCACATAATAGACAATCTTCCACTTCTATTCCTCCCAAAGGAAATCTAGAAGAACCTCCAGAAGTTTATTTGGAAACAACTTCAGCCCATAACCCCACTCCTGAAAAGGAGAGAAACACAGAGAATATAGCAGAAAAAAGAGAATCCAACTGTCTGAAATACAAGAACTCAAACTGAAAAACCTTTTAATCTTGAGACTGAAGTAGGCAAATTAAAAATAGTTGTCCCATTGTCAGAATTAGCTAAACATGATGTCTACAGAGGTCAAATCAGTAGATCACTCCAAATTTCTATGAATGAAGATTCAGTAAATGTTTTTGATGACCAACCTGAATTGATTTTTGGCCCTGAGGTAAATGGAAAATCAGTAGATGGAGGAGTCCCTCCTTTCTATGTAAGTCTGAACATACATGATAAAATACTTCATAATTCCATGTTTGATTCTGGTGCTTCTCATAATTTAATGCCTAAATCTGTTATGGAGAAACTAGACCTGGACATCACCAGGCCATATAAAGACCTCTTCTCTTTTGATTCAAGTCAGGTTAGATGTCTAGGATTGATCAAAGACTTATGTGTATCATTAATTCAATATCCTACTGAAACCATCTTAATGGACATAGTAGTAGTTGATATTCCACCAAAATATGGTATGTTATTGTCTAGATCTTGGGGTGCAAAGCTTCAAGGATCCCTACAGTTGGACATGTCTTATGCTACTATTTCAGTACTTGGTCAACCTAAGACACTGTACAGAGAAACTTTAATGAAATATGTGGTAAGTAGCCAGGAGAGACCTCAAGATTTCCCTATCTACTCCATTCACTCTGATATGGATTCTTTCATTCTCTATAATGCTGAAATCGATCCTTCGAATGAAGTAAAAGTTTTAGTAGTTGAACAAGAAGAATTCCCAAATGAGAAGTCTAGTGTTCTAATTCAAGAAATTTCTAAGAACAATGATACATCAGATACTAAAAAAGAACCAGAAGAAACTAAAAAAACCAGATCTTCCTATTAAACAAATCCCTGAGACTCCTGATACTAACTATGAACATGAGATCCTTTGGTACTTAGAATTTGATGGTTCAGTTAATAATTTAGGAGCAGGAGCAGGAATTTGGGTGCACAATCTTGAAAATGATCATGCTGAAGGTCACACCTACAGATTAAACTTTAGATGCACTAATAATATGGCTGAACACGAAGCTCTATTGCTAGGTCTTAAACTGGTCAAAAGTTTAGGGGCAATTAGGGTATCAGTATTAGGAGATTCTGATTTAATCATTCAATAGATAAAAGGAAATTTTCTCACAAATGATCCCTGATTGAGATCTTACAGAGGAACAGTGATTGCGATTCTCAATACATTTCTAGAAACACAGCTGGATAAAATTCCAAGAAAACATAATTTGCATGCTCATAGCTTGACAATGTTTGCAGCACCTGTAAACTCCCATTTGAGCCCAATCATCAGTTCACAGCCAAGATCAAACATAGGCCAGCCATACCTGACAATGTAAAGAATTGGCAAGTGTTTGACAATGATATCCAGATTAACAATTTCTTAACCCTAGAGGAAGAGTTTTTTAGCACTAATATAGATATAAATACTGTTAGTGAGTTAAATCAAATAAATCAGATAGAAACAGAAATTTCAGTAGAAAGTGCAACTCAAATGCTTCACCCAACAAAATTTACCAATAAAGAAATACATGATCTCAAAGAAATGGACATTGATGAAATTATTGAAGAAGAATTTGAAGTTATTAATTTGGAAGATAATTAGTTGCCTTAAGGATTAACTCCTTTGGAAGATCTCTTTGATTTTAATGATATCCCAAAGACGCCCAATATGGAACCTCTAAAAGCAGACATCGAAGACTATAACTTGGGAACTAAAGAAAATCCGAAAATGGTAAATTTATCCAAATCTTTGCCTCCTGAACAAAAACTCAAATATGTTGAATTAATGAGAGAATTTCAAGATGTATTTGCCTGGAGCTATGAAGACCTAAAATCTTATGACACCTCTATAATTCAACATACAATACCTTTAAAAGAAAATAAAAAACCATTCAAACAAAATCTCAGAAGGATTAGCCCTGTACTGGTTCCCTTAATTGAAAAAGAAATCAAATGAATGTATGAAGTAGGGATAATTGCTCCTATCATATTTTCAGAGTGGGTTTCTAATTTAGTACCTACTAGGAAAAAGACCGGAGAAATTAGGCTATGTGTTGATTTAAGAAATGTAAACAAGGTTTCTTTGAAGGAAAATTACCCTTTACCTAAGATGGATCATATTTTACAAAGGGTGGTAGGTGCTTTTAGGATTTCACTTTTGGATGGGTTCTCAGGCTATAACCAGATTCTGGTTCACCCTGATGACCAGGAAAAAACTGCTTTTACAACACCATGGGGAACATTTAAGTACGTTAAAATGCCATTTGGACTCAAGAATGCAGGGGAAACTTTTCAACGAGCAATGGACATAGCTTTTGCAAAAGAAATTCATGATTTCTTGGTCATATATCTAGATGACCTGACTGTTTTTTCTAAATCAGATCAACAACATTTAGATCATCTGAAACAAGTATTCTTAAAATGCAGACAATATGGCATTTCTCTAAATCCTAAAAAGTCCCTGTTTGGTCTAGAAGAAGGCAAACTCTTGGGCCAAATTATCTCCAAAGATGGCATTAGAATTGATCCTGCTAGAGTAGAAGTCATTCTGCAAATACCCCACCCCAGAAATGTCAAAGAACTTCAAGCTTTCCTAGGAAAGATTAATTTTTTAAGAAGCTTTATATCTAACTTAGCTGAATTAATTAGATTGCTTAATAATATGTTGAAAAAGAATTCAAAGGTTAAATGGACAGTTGAAGCCAAACAAGCATTTGAAGAAATTAAAATGGCTTTGACTAGAACAATGGTCCTGACAAGTCCAAAGTTTGATAGAGACTTCATAATATTTTCATTTCCATCAGAACACACCATAGTAGCTGTTTTACTACAAAAGGATGATCAAGGATGTGAGAAACCCATAGCCTTTTTTAGTAAAGCACTAAGAGATGCACCATTAAAGTACAAAATGATGGAAAAACAAGTCTATTCACTTGTGAAAGCTATTAAAGACTTTAGAGTCTACATATTGTATTCCCATGTAATAGCCTATGTACCAAATGCTGTTGTCAAAGACATCTTGACCCAGGATGGAATTGAAGGCAAATGAGGTAAATGGATTGCTACTATATTGGAATATGATATTGAAATAAAACCCACAAAGCTTATAAAAGGACAAGGATTAGCTAAATTCATGACTGAAACAAATTGCCAAGCCCTGGATATTAATGAACTGGATAATGAATAGGAGATGGCGACTCCACAAATTAGCCAAGCCTTCTTAGATTCACCTTGGTATGCTGATATAATTTATGTACTATTAAACCTGCAAGCTCCTCCAAGGTTATCCAGAACAAAGAAAAGGTTTTTAAAGATGAAAGCTTCAAAAGTTTGTATTTTAGATTATGTTCTCTTTGGAAAAATCATGAAGGTATTCTATTGAATTGTTTAGTAAAAGAAGAAGCTGACAAGGTTCTTAAAGAATTTCATGCAAGAGACTGTGGGGGACACCTTTACTGGAAATCAACTACAGACAAAATCTTGAGGGCTGGATTTTATTGGCCAACCTTATTCACTGATGTAAAGAAATTTGTCACTGCTTGCCACAAATGTCAGATTTTTGAAGGCAAGAGGAAACTGTTACCCTTACCCTTGAGACCAATTTCCACTGAAAAGCGCTTCCAACAATGGGGACTGGACTTCATTGGAGAAATCCACCCTCCCTCTTTTGGCCAACATAAATGGATTCTAACTGCCACAAACTATTTCACCAAATGGATAGAAGCCATTCCTTGCAGACAAGCCAATGACACAGTCATTATAGGGTTCCTAGAAACCAACATACTATCTAGATTTGGTTGTCCTAAAAAGATCATCACTGATAATGCTGCTGCCTTCAAATCCAAGAAGATGATAAGTTTCTGCAACAAATACCATATCACTTTAGGCCATTCCACAACCTATTACCCTCAAGGTAATGGTCTAGCTGAGTCTTCTAATAAAAGCCTAATTAATATCATTAAGAAATTATTGGAAGAAAACAAGAAAAATTGGCACAAGAAACTTACTAATGAACTATGGGCAGACAGACTTACTACAAAGAAATCTATTGGAACTAGTCCTTATGAACTAGTTTATGGTATGGAGGTTGTATTTCCTTCATCCTTAGGAATTCCTGTAATGAAACTACTTCAAGAAGCTCAAGTGGAGCCCAATGATATTCAAAGGAGAATTAACCAAACCATCCATTTGTAGCAGACCAGAGAAGAAGTGTATCAAAGATCCCAAGTAGTACAAGAGAAACTTAAGAAAATTTTTGATAAGAGAACCAAGGCAGAAGATTTCTACCTTGGAGACAAAGTTTTGAGATGGGATTCCAGGAGAGAAGACAAAGGAAAACATGGGAAGTTTGACTTCTTGTGGAAGGGACCTTTTATTATCCAGGCCTTACAAGGGAACAATACTTACTTTTTGAAGAATTTGGATGGTACAGAGACAAAAGAAGGGCCAGTTAATGGTTGGATGCAAAAACATTACTTTGATCCAACTTTTTAAGATATTCTTACTTTAACATGTACATACTATATCCTTGGTAATGTCACAGTTTGGATTGGATAGTAAATTGCTGAAGTTGAAGCCCGAAGAGAAGGCCCTAAGCTTCACAAGTGTTACTGTCATACATACAATAAATCAACCAGCAGAAGGAGATTTCAGAGCACATTCATAATCATTTAGAAGGCCATCTAACTTGTTGTTCTTGACTTTTCACCAGGAAAAGCCATCCCTAAGTGGAGCCAGTGTTATGCTCCTATACCAATAGGTGTCATATTTCATGATTGACTTGATGAGCTCTGTAATATGTTCCTACATTTTCTTGTTGCAAAGGTTTTCCATATTGTCAAAAAAACAAAAAAATTTAAAAAATGTAAAGAGGGTATATCCTAAAAGAAAAATCAAAGGGTAAAAAGAATAAAGTGGTCAAAAAAGTGCAAGAAATGAACCCCAAACAAAAACAAACCAGGAAAGTGTGCAAGTCTAAATGCCACTAGTATTTCATTTTCTGTAATAAGCAATTGTGTGCAACTTGTTAAGCTTTTTCCACAATTGATGAATAGCCAAACAACTTAAACTTGGCTAGTTCATATTTGAATTTCATGTTTTAGAGATAGAGAATAAATATCTGACCAAACAGTGTAAACTTGGCAGATAACTAGATAGGTAGAGTAAATAAAAAGGAGCTCAACAGTGTAATCTGAGCCCTTAGATGTAATTAGTGCAGACTTAGGTAGGTTGCTATGTAAAAGAAAATGAAAGTTGATAAGGGTTTTCCAGTCTAAGTGCACCTAAATAAAGAAGAAAAAATGTCAGGCTAAAGTAGGTAGGGTAGGTAGATGGTGTTGCAGAATTACTTGTGATGAATTATGTCTCTAAATGTGTTGATATTTACTTTTATCACAAGTGCAAGGCAGACATTACACTTGATACAATTCAAGCAAGACAAGGTTAAATAACTAACTTCCATTCACATTTTTC
>APFE030959673.1:0-20967 GCA_000404065.3 Pinus taeda
TATTTGAAACTGTGACAACACAGGAACAAGTTGTTGTGCAAGAAGGATATGAAGTTCAGTTTAAAGAGCTGATATGTGAAGCAACAATTGAGACTGTTGAACCTTATGATTTCCAAACTAATAATTTGTGTATAAATGTAGGAAACATAAGTAATGATGAAATACTTATAAAGTGTCACATAGAAATTGCATTGCTTATACCTACTTTGTAATTATGTATTGATTTATATATATTTCCATAGATTTAATCCCAAATTGAATAAGTGTAAGCATCAAATGGTGGAAGATGAGCAAACTATATCATTCTGGGGTCCATAAAGATATCGGATTGGCGCATGGAAGCAGAAGGAGTCTGGAATTGAGGTTGAGCGATATGCGATCACGTGAGTTAATTTGAATCGTCAGATCATAGATCGAACCAGGAAGGCAAAATATCGCATCCTTGAAATATTATAGGGAATGGTTTATATCCCTATCGGGTCTGTAAAGATATCGAATCGGCATATGGAAGCGGAAGGAGTCTGGCATTGAGCTTGAGCGATATGCGATCGCATGACTTAATCTCAAGCGTTGGATCACGGATCAGATCGATGGTCAAGATCTAATTGCAAATCGCAATCAGAGAAAGCGCAGATCGAAGTGCACTATGGAAAGGCTTGGAGACCCAGAACCGATGGGCGTATAGTGGCAAATCTATAAATCTTGAGATCCGCTATATATATGATACGGAGCAGGTTTCCTGTGTAATCCATATATTTCTGTTAAAGTGGTTTAACGCTAAAAAATACGTTAATGCTCCGATATCGTATATCGGATCGGAAGGGGCGATGAAGATACATATATATATGTATGACCGTGGAAGGATCGATGGTCGATTGTGATGAGGTTAAACCTCGGGAAATGTGAAGCAAGAGTTGAGATTGTTCAACCTTATGATTTCCAAACTAATAATTTGTCTATAAATGCAAGAAACATAAGTAATGATGAAATACTTATAAAGTGTCACACAGAATTTGCATTTCTTACACTTACTTTGTAATTCTATATTGATTTATATATATGTTGATAGATTTAATCCCAAATTGAATAAGTGTAAGCATCGAATGGTGGAAGATGAGTGAACTATATCATTCTATATTATATTATATAGTATATATATATATATGCAGGTGAAGTGCAGAAATCACATAGAGAATACATAAAGAGGAGGATCGAGATGGGTTGTTGAATCCATTAGAAGGAACAATCAAAGCTCAGGAGGAAGAGTGCGCGGCAAACTAACAACGGGACGAAACCTTTAAAGAAGAGCAAAAATGAAGACTTAGAATAAATTCTAAGTAAAAGGAACGAGTGGAGGAGAAAAGATTGATGCTCAGGAACCGTTAGATCTAGGAATATCAACGGTTGAGATCGAATCGGGAAGGTGAAATATCACATCGGCGGGGTCATTATACAGTTTAAGCCCCACAAGCGGAAAACCCAATTACACTAAGAAATGGTGAAAAACACAGTCAGAACTAAGTGCTAGACTTGAAATATTATAGGGAATGGTTTATATCCCTATGGGGTCCATAAAGATATCAGATGGGCGCATGGAAGCAAAAGGATTCTGGCATTGACGTTTAGCAATATGTGATCGCGCGAGTTAATCTGAACCATCGGATCGCAGATCGAATCGAGAAGGCGAAATATCGCATCGGCGGGCTCATTATACAGTTTAACTCCTGCAAGTGGAAAACCCAATTACAAAAACAAATGGTGAAAAACATTGTAGGAATCAGCTATACGACTTGAAATATTATAGGGAATGGTTTATATCCCTATTGGGTCCGTAAAGATATCGAATCAGCGTATGGAAGCACAAGGAGTCTGGCATTGAGCTTGAGCGATATGCGATCGCGCGACTTAATCTCAAGCGTTGGATCGCGAATCGGATCGACGGTCAAGATCTGATCACAAATCACAATCGGAGGAAGCGCAGATCGGAGTGTGCAATGGAAAGGCTTGGAGACTCGGAACTGATGGGTGTATATTGGCGAATCTATAAAATTTGAGATCCGCTATATATATGATTTAGAGCGGGTTTCGTGTGTAATCCATATATTTCCGTTAAAGTGGTTTAATGCTAAAACATATGTTAACGCTCTGATATCGCATATCAAAGTAGGAGGGGCGATGAAGATACATATATATACGTATCATCATGGAAGGACCGATGGTCGATTGCGACGAGGTTAAACCTTGGGAAATGTGACAATGCTGTACGGAAGGGCAAAAAGGTATGTTTATGCAGGCATTTTCCTTTGTAAATGGTTTATAAGCAAATATGCGCCGATAAGAGATTTATGTGTTAAAAACATATGTAACCAAAGGTTTTGTAAGGGGAAGCTTATATATGTGTGATTTAAGGTTTTGTAAAGGTTGTGAAGTGGTTTTGTAAAGATTTGAAGTGGTTTTAAGTGGAAAAAAACCGCGGAAAGAAAAACTGTACATACCTGTAAGATCGATTTCTGAACGCCTTGGAAACCTGAAAAAATAGTAAGGAATAATTGTATCACACACAAACTACACCAAATTATTAAAGACAGCGGCGAGAGCATGCAAACAATTAAAAACTCAATCACTGAGAAAGTGTTTCTCCAATGCTGAAACCTGAAAAAATAGTAGGGAATAATTCAATCAGACATGGACTACACCAAATTATCAAAGACAGCTGCTAGAGCTTGGAAACAATTTAAAACGCAATGAGATTTGCCACCTTTTTTACCAGATAAGAGCTAACAGAAGCCAACATTCCAATTATCCTTCAACAATTCCAACAACCTTAAGTGCTAACAAAGAAACACATGTATCCACAGAGCTTTTGACAATCACTAAGAAAGTGTTTCTCCAATGCTGAAACCTGAAAAAACAGTAGGGAATAATTCAATCAGACACGAACTACACCAAATTATCAGAGATAGCCACAAGAGCTTCGAAACAATTAAAAATGTAATGAGATTTGCCACCCTTTTTACTAGATAGAAGCCGAGCGAAGCCAACATTCCAGTTATCCTTCAACAATTCCAACAACCTTAAGTGCTAACAAAGAAATGCATGCATCCATGGAGAATTTGATTATAATATATGGAATGGGCCATACTATGAGGTTTGAACTTTTTTAATGTAACTAACAACTCAAAACCTCTAGTGGAGGAGAATACGAATAGGAAAAACGTTTCATATTTCGACTGTACTTAACTGAATTAAAGAAGTGTTTCATGGATCAATGCCTACATACCTCATTGTCCTCGTTATTGATGATTGTCCGGACAAATGCTTCAACCATCATTGTAATGCATGAAACGTGTCCTTATTACTCAAATTTATGCCTACATATCTCATTGTCATTGTTATGGATGATTGTCGGGCATAAATGGTTCAACTGTCATTGTAATGGATCAAAATGTGTCCTTATGCTTCAACCATTCATACGTTTCAAAATGCAAAGAGACCACTTTCAAAGGCACTGTGAAAGATGGGTGTTCGGCACTAATTTTTTTATTTCATTTTTTCTTAATCCTACATACATGGTTATCAACGAGAGGCACAGTAAATTTTTAATCATGCTTTGTAAAAAATTAATTTAAGTATGGTTTAAACATATGTTCTAGACATGCAAGAAAGTTACTGTTGCAAATTTCATTCATTGATTTAGTGATGACTACAAGAATATACTAGCATATTTCAATTCAGGCCATCCGATAAAAAAGATTAATTAAGAAAATGATTAACTTGCCGATTCTGATAGGGAGAACGCCTATCGGCGTAATTAAGAAGCATTTATGCTATAAGGCAAACAACATTGAATCAATTGTCATTACTTTTCATATCCAAGTACATGTTATGACAATTGCAAAGGTCTATTGTGCACCAAACACATCAATTAAAGAGATCATTGATTGCATCAAAGACATCTTGGTTCATGTGTCGGATAAACAACGAATTGCAATTGTAAGTGACTTCAACCTGGACATGTTACAAAATAACTATGCACAAACAACTTATCTCAATTTATGCAAAGAAACAATTTCAAATTGCATATAAATACATCAATGGCTGATGATGACTCAATTCTTAATCACTGTTAACCTTCCAATTAGTAGTCTTTCATGCAATACTTTTGATGATTATTGGACAGATCATCATGCTATTGCACTTACAATACATCTACCATAAGCTTGACATGACATACAAATATCAAGTCAGTTACAACAATAGCTATCTTCAAAACCTTTGATAACTAGAATATCAAATATACCGATACATGAATGGCAAGTAAACATGGCTTTTTTTTCTCGTACTCATGTCTTGTAAGTTTACAAGAAGTGCAAGAACCTGGACTTAATCCAAATATAGTAAACTCTATAAGTTGAATTAGACATGACAACCTCATCGCAAATTTGCACAATTGTTCAAAAAAAAACCTATTGGCAATGTACATTTAGACAATTTGCCAAATTACTCTATGCTCAATTGATATCTCCACTCAAACGACAAAAACAATTTTCAATATCATTCATAAAATATGGTTCGAAAAGAAAACAAAATAATAAAAGTGCACGAGTAATTAGTGTCATATTGTGCTTTGATAATTGTCATTGCATTACTGATGGCATAGGACACACTATGCTAAGAACACGTTTTCTCCTATATCACACCATGATTCATACTTCTAGAATCAACAATAGTCCATTTGAGTTTAATCTTCCTAGCTTATGAAATACATGGGCACATTAGGGATTTTGTCACAATAATACAAAGAGAACCTTTAGTGCATGAATTTTGAAGGAGTGCAACAGGTACAAAAGTCGATCGTTGTACTCTAATTTAAATTGTATTGTGTTCTTAACAACAATTTTAATCTCTTTACATTTTATTCATTGGCTTTGTATGTATGAATAGAACACACATGAATTTTGAATCACAATTCTTTTTATCCATAAGAATTCTAAAACAAACTCGGAAAAGTTTTTTAATACCACATAAATCTAAAGAGGTAAAAGTCATTGATTCTATAACTACAATGTCTATCATGCAATTGTTTTTGCTCTAGTCTCTTTTTCTAAAGCTCCTTTGTCTAAATAATTTTCTAGACCACTCTCTTAAAATTCATATAATTTTGGAGTTAACTATTCATTTTTTACTATATTCATAGTTAAATTCACACTAGATCAAACTATAATTGTTCTCTCTTAATCACTCCCTTCACTAAATGAACATGTGAAATATCAAGTGGGTTCATGACATACTAAATAATACCTCTAATTTGATTACATATTGAAAAATACCTCTAAAAATCACATTATTTAGCCCCCTACCAATACGAACCTAATACAACTTCCCAATTTAAAAAACCCCTACCTTCACTAGATATTGTAGGTATCTTTTTTCCATTAACATTTTTTATATCCCTTTATATATTTTCATTAACTTTGAGCTCCATTTTTTATACTTACCAATATAAAATACATTTACCCCTAATATATGCTCAATATATTGTGTCATTTTTTACTCATTATATATATCCACCAATATGAATACAAATGGTATAGTATTGCTTCCCAAATGAAGTCCACTGCTATGAACTATCCAACAACATTGTCTCTCATTACTACATTTTTTTATTCATTATGCACTATAACAAACATAGAATCAAATTAGGCTAAATTGTAACAACACTTTGACAACAAAACCTTTGAACAACCAGCAATATTGCACCAACTACACCAACAAGGACTCTTGCTTTGGGCTGATTGCAATTATTTCTAACTCCATGCCCATTGTGCATATTGACTATCACACAAATCTTCCACATGCTTTATTAATATATATATATATATATATATATATAATATATATAGATATAGAATATAGATATAGATATATCTATATATATATATATAATAACAAAATATTCAAAACCTGCTTAATTGCTCCAATCTTGTAGCTCAAAATACTATAAAACAATGTACTTTGGATTTCAGAAATCTGTGGAACATATTACAGCAATGTCAATAATTGATTTATTAGCTTACAAATCCCTTTGAAGGTGATGTGCTTATGGCCAAGGACAAAATAGAAGTTCAAGGCATAACTTATACATGCAAATCTTGTTGACAAAACATGTCAACTAACTATCACAGTAAATGTAAGCAAAAACCTTATAAACAAATTCCTAGAAAATTTAAGTAAAAAACAAAGGAATTTAAGAAAGAGGCGATGCAAAAAGTTGTATAGTTTTACACGAAAAATGTAATGTGGAAATAATACCTCAAATTTGCAATAATAGAAAGCTTTCTCTAAACACTACAATACAAAAACTCATTCAATCAACAGAGACCTATCTTGTTGGCTCCATTGTTGACCTATCTTGTTGGTTCCATTGTTGTTGTTGTAGTAGTAGTTTTTGCAAACTTTTCCTGATTTCAAACCACAAATTTGATAAATTGTTGTACTATGGTGTTTTTTTTTCATATCAAATGACATAAGAAAAAAATGTGATTTAGTATCTGCATTATTTTGTAGTTCTGATAATTGTTTACATGCAATGACTGTCAGCTGCAACTAAATGAATATTACAAGAAAAGCTTCCTGGAAATAAAGCATGAGTTAGCCTTAAAAACACACCATTCTCCCTATTCAAAAATGTTGTCAAAATAGACCAAAAAATTAAATAACACTGCAAAAAAAATATTTACAATCTTTCTTTTATATATATATATATATATATATATATATATATATATATACTTATACTTACTGGAAATCCTTTTATACTATTTCAGAGTCGGTTTATACTAGTTTTTCCTTCACCTTGTAATCCATCAAGCCCTGGCTATTTTTTTTGCTGGTATTTTCCAAAACCTTTATTTGAGGTTATTGTAGGGTCTTGGGCAAAGCCACTTTTTTCCTTACTTCAGGACACTACCTTTTACATTGGTTTGAAGTTCAAAATATTTTTAGTTGAAGTTTCAATCTTTGATATGTATTAACTTAATATTATTGTTTCAATTACTATAATGAACACATGCTAAAGGAATATTTTTCAATTATTAATAATTAATTTAAATTTCCGAAATTTTCTTAAAACCTTTTAACTAGAAATTAGTGATTCATATTTTATTATATTTTAGTAAATGAAATATAATTTCAATATAATGAATTGGTAAAAATAAACATTAAATGATTAAACTATTTTTAAAATGCAACTTCAATATAACAAATTAACAAAATTACACATTAAGTGATCAAAGTTTTTCTTGCAAAAAATTATCCAAAATTATTAAAGCTTCTTCCGCTCAAATTTTGAGGAGATTTTTGTTTTTTATATCATTGATATATTTTTAATTATCCATTTTTAAGTATGTTTATAATATATTCTAACTTTTTTTTAAATCTTCCTTTTACCACCATTACATCAATGTTGTACGTAAAATTTAGTTTTTTTTGTTTTTGTTTTCATCAAATATTTCATTATTATTACTGTGCATATTTTGCACGGATGTTCAGTGTTTTATATCATATTTATACGTACAAAATTAGTAATAAAATATTGTTAATATAATTTTTTTTTACATTTTTATTTTGGGTAAATATTAATATTATTATTAGATATATATTAATTTAAATTATTTAAATTAATAATTATATATATATAAATATTATTAAATAAATATAAATTAGTGATGGAAAAGCATTCACTTATAATAATTAAGATTCAATATTTAGATATCAATTGAGTGGGTTGAATGGTTATATTCACAGGGAGAATAGTAAACCACAATTTACTTATGCTTGTCACTATATTATTGGCTAATATAACTTATGATGTTTAGCATCAGTTTTAATTACACAACTCATTTTATATTTATGCATAGTTTTATTGAAGGCAAAATCTAATATCATGGATCAATTAAATTAAATGAGTTTATTAGTTAAGAAATATGATTATTTATAATATTTTGATCTAAATATTTTAGAGTATATTTATAAAAATATAGATATTTTTTATTTTATAAATATAAAATTATAAAAAAATTAATAATTTCAAAATAATAATATATTATAGTTAATAATTTAATATATATATATATATAGATTATGCCAAAAATCCAATTCACTTGTAGCTCAAGGTTCCAACCCATATATGTATCACATGAAAATGTCTAAATATGAAAAATGTTTCATATAACCTGTAAAAATCAACTATAAGTGTTTGCTAAACTTATGTCTTTCCTAACTTATTTATAAGGGTATTTTAGAGGTTGTCTTGTAATAGTTATGCTATTTAACTTCAAATTGGCAAAAACTCAAACTTAAACTCATAAAAGAAACAAACAAATTGGATAAGTTCAATGTATTTGGCTTCACATCGAGTTCCATGTATTTTTAGTATTAAACACTCTATGTATTTTTACTATTAAATTTTGTTGTGTTGCTCTATTAAACAAATGCTACATGGCACCAATGTCCAAAAACAAATAGGAGTGACATTTTCACCACGAGGCTCTTGTTAAAGATAATATTGATTTATTTCATTTATATATACTATTAGTTTTGAGTTTGATTTATTTCATGAAATTAAAAAGAAATGAATTGCATTAAATAAACTAATATAACTTTTAAAAAATCAGTAATTAAGAATAAATGAATTGAATTAAATAGAATTAATATAATTATTTTATAATATTGTTTTTATAATATTCAATTAATTTATGTATCATTATATGATAACTATATAATGTAATATCTTATATAATGTAACATAAGGTAAAAATAAGCTAAGATATTATAAGGAGGTGATCAACCCCACCCTTGAGAACCATAATTATCTCTTTGTTTTGACTAGCTTGAAGAAAAAGATGAACATCGCTAAGGTTGGAACTAATTCTCGTGAGCTTTAGAGTGAAACTAGACGGTGGTCTACTCCCAAGACCCCTTGGGACAATCAAATTTGTAAGCTTTGTGATACTAAGAGGGTGGAGGATGAAAAGCACTTTCTTTTAGGTTGTCCTGCCCTTACTCACGTTGACTCTCATTTCCCTAGTGGTCTACTCCCAAGACCCCTTGGGATGATCAAATTTGTTAGCTTTGCGATATTAAGAGGGTGGAGGATGAAAAGCACTTTCTTTTAGATTGTCCTACCCTTACTCACGCTGACTCTCATTTCCCTAACATATGTTAATCATCATCATTTGTTAATTCAACCCAACTATAGTGATCTTGGTGTGCACTTTTCCCTTCTTTTAGAGCATAGAAATAAGATGCTAAAGAGTTACAATTAGATTCTTCTTATTCTTAAGGTGTGAAAGACCTAGATGTTAATCATCATCATCATGGCTTTATTTTTAAATATAAATTATGGAAAGTTTAAATATTTTATTTTTGAATATAAATTACAGAAAATTTAAATATTTTATTGTTAGTTAAATATGGATAGATTGCATTCAACAAAATTAATGTGGTATATTTTCCTTTTGATATAGAATTATTTTTATAATTTCAAAATAAACTGTATTTAAATATTAGTTTTTACTCTAGTTTTTTTTATTATTATGTGATATTTATTAAATTTAATTTTCATTTATGTTAAAATAGAAAATTATGAAGCTTAAATAGTTTTGAATTGTTAGTGAATGAGTGCATTGTTAATACATTCTTTGCCATAGATCATTGCTTCAAATCCCCCTATTAGTTTATCTGAGGAAAAAAATACAAATTATGAAAATAATAAATATTTTATTATTAGTTAAGAATGTATGGATTGTATCAAATAAAATTACTAAAGTTTATTTTTTTAAGATTGATATTGCTTTATAATTTCTAATTAATTACGTTGATAGGTGTGGTTTATTATGAAAAAAAAAAGTTGTAGGGTTTGGATTTAACGTTCAGTGAATATTCTTAGGCATATACAAGAATAAATGGTTGAGATTGATCTCTCACCGTAATCTTGTGCATTTCCCCCCTCTTCTTTTTGATAATACAATTATTTGCTTTTTTTTACAATTTGCAAGGGATTTTATTAAACATGGCTTGTGCATTTCACTCATTTTCAATTTCATAAAAATAATGTTCTCCCTTCCTCTCACCATGTACTAGTTAGCGCATGGTGGTGATGACTCTCCATTTTTTGTCACCACATGGCGATGAATCTCTTGATTATTATTATTTTGCATCCTTGGCCTCCCTTATCTCATATCTTAAGAACAATGTTTGCCAAGATCCATCCACAAAATCTAGAGTTCGTCAGGTATGTTGCAATCAATGATAAGCTCTCTAGGGTCTCTACCACATCTCTTATAGTATGGATGCAATATCTTGTGTACATATACGATGGTTTTACGATATTCAATTCCAAAGAAAACCTTATGTTTAGGGTCAACAAGTATCCTTTAGAGCCCAAGGATGAAGTCCCGCTCACGGATGGTGTAGGAATGACCCTTCTCACAATGTGACACAAGGTATACAAACATCTCTAATATCTATTAAATGGGACTCCATCTTTTGAAATTACTATGAGGAAGAATTAAATATTCGTAACACTTGAAATTGAATTATTTTAAGTTGTATTATTATATTTGAAACAAAGACTGAGTCTACAGAATGAATGACAAGGATTCCCATGAGAATTCCAAGATGCACAAAAAACATTGTTTATCATGAAAATAGTGTCATCTCCATTGATCTCCTCAAAGAGTATTGGGGAGATGTTGTGCATTTTTTGACTAAATGCATTAGGAGAATGTACTTTTACATATTATTACTAAAGAAAAGAATCTCAATCTCAATCCTAAAAAGTTAACTGACGTAAGTACTTTGGACATAAATCTCAACCTTTACTAAGAATATTCTATAATATTTGTGGAGACTAAATTCCCATAATCCACTTAATAATTATTGATAATTGCACCCATAGACACTCTTTATCCCAACTTGGAAGAGGTGATGTAATGCCTTTTTATGTAAACATTTTGACTGGGTCAAATTATACAAAAATAAAAATAAAAATAAATAAACTAAATTGAAAAATTAATAACTGTCCAAGGAGGTGGCTCATTTGGTGGTCAAAGTGATGTGAAATTGTGGAAACCAAGAGATCCAAGGTTCAATCCCCTAGTTTTTTCTTGGTCTTCAGAGAGGAGGACAAGTCATAGGCCCCCAAAAGTATAGCGGTAGCAGTCAAAATCGACCCTGTGTCATGCAAGTATGAGACTAAACTAGTTGTTGATTCCTCTAGCTTATATATATATATATATGTAAACTTTGGATCTATGTAATATATCCTATTTAAAAGAGTGAAGAAGAAATATATATTATGGATCTATTAAGCACCGAGAGGGATCAAATCAATCGAGATGCAAACATTTTATATATTTTAACTCTCGATCTATGTATTATGCCTATTTAGAGGCATGAAGAAGAAATATATATTCTGGATCTATCAAGCACCGAGAGGGATCATATCTATCGAGATGCAAACATTTCCTCAATTTTTGCAATCAAAAAAGAGATTTGCATCTACTTTAAGAGATTTGATCCCTCTGGGCACATGATAATTTGCTAGTAGACCGAAGATTGATGCATTCATGGATCTCTCCATGGAATTTGTCAAATCATTCTTCGATATTCCTATAGGAAGGGTATTCCATCTAAATTTAATCATATTTGGTTAAAATATTTATAGTTCGATCTTTCTCGTTAAAATTAGTTGATCATAAGGAGATTTCTCATATGGAGGAGGTTTATTAGAAACTTTCTGAACTCAAAAAGGTGGTGTGGCACTGGGTTAGGGGAAAAAGTAATTTATATTAAAGAATTATTAGAGATTGAACAAGAACTTGTGCTGATTGTTGATCCTGATAAGGTGGATTTATTTTCTAAATCTTTAAAACAAAGAATCATTGAACCTGGAAAGGAGGAAGTGATCTATTCTAAATCATCAAGAAGAGGAATGGAGGCTTGAGAGTCATGCCATATGGATTGAAGCAGCGGATAAAAATACTAAATTTTTTCACACATTTTCCTCACAAAAGAAACATGAAAATACTTTATGGGAATTGGAGGATGAGACAGATCAAAATATTTATTCATTGAAGGAGCTTCACGAGGCAACTATTAGTCATTTTGGGAAACTATATTGGGCTAGAGATGGAGTCGACCTCGATAGTTAGTTGTGGATCATCGATGCATATTCAAATATGTTCAACATGAAGGATAAATCAATTATATGGAAGCCAATCTCCTTAGATTAATTGATATCTATCTTGAAATATTTTTCCAAAGAAAAAACTCTCAACCCAATGGTTTTCCCATCGAGATATTTATACATTTTATGGATCTCATGGGTGGGGATCTTTTGCTACCTCCTGAAGAATCACAAGTCAAATATAATATTTTTGGTTCCCTTAACTCCACTTTTATTTATTTGATCTCTAAAGTATCTAAGGCTAAACATTTTATGGATTATAGGCCTATATCTTTGTGCAATATTGTTTTTAAAATGGTTTCAAAGATATTTTCTAAATGATTAAGGATCATCTATCAAAACATATATCTCTTGAACCGTTCAGGTTTCTACAACATAGACAAATTATGGATGTTGTGGTTATTGCACAAGAATGTATACACTCTATTAAGGTAAGAAATAAGGATGCATTATTATTCAAATTGTATTTGTACAAGGCATATGATTGTGTTGATTGGTGTTTCTTAAGATTGGTATTACACAAGGTTGGTTTCTCCGTGGAGGTGGTGGATTGGATTATGGCATGTATCATCTTTGTTAATTTTGTGATTTTGATTAAAGGGGTGCCTTGTAAATTTTTAGGGCATCTAGGGTGTTGAAGTAGGGTTGTTATTTATATCCTTTGTTATTTTTACTTTTTATAGATGGTATGAGTTGGTTTATTTCCATCGCACATAACAAGGTTACTTCTCAAGGCTCTAGATCACAAAAACATCTCCATTTCACTCTTGATATTTTTTATTGATGTTATGATACTTGGGAGGGCATCAATTATTGAATGGAAATACATGCACCATATTATTCACTGTTTTGGTCTCACATCTGGTCTTAGCATGAGTAATTCAAAATCATTATTCATTGATGCATCAACGAATCCAACCATTGTATCTAAGATCTCTGGATCTTCAGGTACCTTAGTTTCCACATAAAACCAAACAATTATGGAATTAAATATTGGTGTTGGTTGATCGAAAAATTTTAGCGCAAATTGTAAAATTGGTCTCATAAGTGGTTGACTATGGGGGACATTAATTCTAGTTCCATCAGTCCTACATAGTATTTCTATGTATTGAATGCATCTTCATAATTTACTATTACACAAAAAATTGTCACCATGACTTTCTATAGCTTGCTTGAGTCCATCACCACTCATACATACCTCCTTTGCAAGTCTTAAGCCTCAGCTCTTCATGCAAGCCTTGCAAATGGGAGAAAGACCTTAAAAATGTCTTAAATCCTGGTTTCACACTTTCTCCTAGCATTTCCTGTGGTGTCGCATCCAACGGTCATGTCCCCTGTGAACCTGACCACTCTGTCTGATAAGTGATGGGTGCGAACCCCTGTAAAAGTTAAAAAGGCGTGAGTTCGCTCTTAAAAACTCACCTTGGATCACTTCTGGATGCTTCTAGAAGGAATATTACGCTGGCAAGTCTGCTCCACCTTGGTTCATCCATTCCATAACTAAGGGAGCTCGCTCCATGATATGAGGTGCTTATCCCATTGAAGGAGGAGCTTATCCCTTCAATGGTGGACCTGTAACTTCCTCCATTTGCACTATAAATTCAGGCATTGGGCTGGTTGTAGGAGAGGTTGAAAGCTGAAGATTCTTGAGGGTAAATGCTGCTGGAAATTAGACTTCCTTTTGAGATTGTGAGAGGAGATATCACATACCTTTAATTTCATTTGGGAAGTGAGTGAGGCTTTTCAAAGTAGAGGAGACTCCTGCTGGACCTTGGAAAGAGCTTGTGCAACATCAAGGCAAAGGTTGTAAGGTTCTTTTATTCATAACGTTAATACAATCAAGTTTGTTTTTCTCAATGAACTGTCTCTAATGGTTTATTTTATGAGCTCCTTGATCTTCATAATGAACATGTTTTATTATAGTATCTATGCAGGTGTTCTTTGATGTGTGTTTGTTTGTGTATGCCAGCTATTAAAAGGGAAGTACTTGAAGCTGTTGAAACAAAGCTACTACAAACAAGCTTTGGACCGAGGTAGGGTCTATTACACCTCTTAGTTTTCATTTATGGATTGAAACATGTTTAGAGAAAAGTAGATTTGCTTGTGCTACTTGTTGCTAGATATCATTCGATACTAGGGAGATCGGTCTTGTCCGCAAGAACGATTTATCTGGCCAACAAGTTGGCGACTCCGCTAGGGACTGGTTTGGTTTTGGTTTTTTATTTGTCTTTGCTTTGACTTGAGAAACTTGAGTTTTGGTTTCTGATTTTGCCTTGATGTGTGTGGGATTGGGTACTTGTTAGATCTTGGTTTGATTTTGATTTTTTTTATTTTTGGAAGAGGACCGCACCTTCTGCGTTAGGTACAGTGCATACCTGTCTGCACTATTACAGTATAACACAGAGCGGTACCGCACCTGGTTCTACTGGGAGCCTGCGGACTCTATAAAAAGTTTGAAAAACCTAAGATCCATCTACCCAGTTAGGTTTATTTTTTGTCCGTAGCTGTTAGTTTATGCCCAGATCCACACTTGTCTTGACAAAAGTTCCTTGTGAGTTAGTTTTCATTGGCATTCTCGTTTGAAGTGATTTTCTAGAAGTTTTGCCTGTTGGATTGATTTTTTCTTGGTCTTCGTAATAGCTCAGAGATCAAAAGCCTTAGAGCCTTAGATCACCCTGGTATCTCTGGTATTCTTGCTGAGTTTGACTAGTTTATGAAATCTATCCTTGAAGAGAGCTAGATCCCATTTTTCTCTTTTGCAAAACTTTGATTAAACTTGATTGAAAGCTTTGACTTTCATTTTCTATTAAAACATAATTGGGTGTTTGTGATTAGTTTGTTGAGCTAAACAAATTGATCCTTAGTTGGCTGAAAAACTAAGTTAAGCATCCTTAAAAAACATTTCAAGTTTCTTTTCAATCCATTTTCGTTTAGATCTCAAGATTAGATTATAGTTTTGAGTTTTTTCATAGAAATTATAGAAGCTTGTTGAAATTTTTGTTTTCAATAGTTTTTCGAGTTTTTTCTAGAAATCTTAAAAGCTCTTTTAAAAGAATTGTTTGTTCTTGTAGTTTTTGGTTGTTGAAAAATCAAAGGGATTTTCTGTGAACGTGATTAGTAGTCTCGTTGTTAAATTCCTTTCAAAAAGACAAAACGTTTTTCCTTTCAATTGTATGTTAAGAGAAAGATTTGATTTTCAAAGCATGGCATTTTCAACTCTTCCTTAGCTAGAAATTCATTGAAAAGTAAAAGGAATTGTTTATCATCTTAGGTGCATTTTTTAGTGTTTCGGAGTCGAGTCTTCACACCATAAAGTTTCATCTCCGCACCCATTGACTTAAGAAACAACCAATAAAATTAACGCTTAATTAAAATCCATCTAGCAATTTTTTTATTTTGTAGGGCTCTTTTCACCAACGTAGCTTAGGCTAGTATCTTGGAGTAGGGAGTAATTAACTCTCCAAGATAGTTTAAACAAACAAGTAGTCGATCTTGCGGTAGGGAGAAAATTCCAATTGTTACTCTATCCTGGGGGAAAGCTCCCTCTTAAAGGAGAAGCACGAGATCATATCTGAACCAGTGTGGGAATCAATCCTTCCTCATTGGGAACGATAGAAGATATTCACGTATTAAAAATGGTACACCTCGGATTGACCATTGTCGAGGAGCCTAGGGTCACTTGTTGGTAAACCTTGGATTATGTCAAGGAGCCTTCAAGGGGATTGAGCTTGTTACTCTGCCCTTGCGTGCGTATCAGATCGTAGACTATTCCCCCAAGTATATTTGTTTCCATTGATAACCTTAGTGGCCATAATCTTTAGGATTCTTTCCTAGGTGACGGTGGAGGGAAGATCCCACTGCACCTGGAGCAGATGTTGACTAGACTCACTTTGACTCTCTGGGGGGTTATCTTCACTCGAGACGGTTATAGTGGAGAAACTTGTGCCAGTCTGTTTCATTAAGCAGGTTGTCGGGATAACTGTTCTAACCGCCATTTCTATATTGAATTATGCGACGTTGGATTTCATCACCAACTAGTGTTTTCGATCCGAAAAGATACTATTTGTGTGTGGTTTGATCTCCTAGATTTATTAGGTGTGTGCTTCAAATTATTTGGTTCTTTAGAGACTTTAGGTGGTTTTCTTGAGATTTTCTTTGTTTTTGTGTGAAGTACTTAAATAATTAATCGTGGCCGAATTACCGAGACAATCCCGTCGAATTCGGGGGTAGCCTCCCGAATTTACACCAAGTCAACTTGAAGGGCTGCGAGCTCTTGCCACACCTAGTGAAAATAGAGTTGGGTCACCAGAGGCTGGAGAGTCTTCGTTATCTAGTTCAAGCAACAGAACATATTTCTGAACCGATTTCATTTTCCAAAGTTACTGGTAGTATTACTCCTACTAGTTCATTAGCCAAAGAACCTAAAATCTCTGAACCTAAAATTGAACCTGCTGCTACTCCATCTTCAGGATTTGCTTCTCCTGTTTCTAGTGGTCCTAGTTCACCCAGGGTAGAAAGTATCATTACCTAGAATCTTCCTTATGGACTCATTTCCATAGAAGAACTGGTAAGTCCGGACGAAGGTATAAATATCCTTGAAAATCAACCTATTATCGAAATTAGGGAGCGTGAATCCATTTTCTACAGTCCCATTAGATGTGACGCTTGGTATATTTCGTTGACCAACTTTTTAGAAAATCCAGGTCTCGCATCTTCACCACCTCGATTTCCTTTCTATCCAACACCCAGAGGTTATTATCCTCCTTTGAATATGTCGATACAGTCATCCTTGTTTTCTCAGACGCCAGAAACTTTTTTACATGGCGGTCCTTCTGTTCCTCCTGGGTATCAGTCTTTATCTAGTACGTTTTCAGGAGCATCTCCTCAACCCATTGAATATGTAGTATCTCCAGGTAATAGCAGAACTAAACCATTAAGTATCGAAGAGATTCTTATGATGTCTGGTACTACTCCTAACCCACAACCTCAAGGTAGTTCAATATCACCTCTTAAATACCGCCTGGGGGGCAACCTCAAGGTAGTCCATTACTGCCTGGGGGGCAACCTCAAGGACAGTACATCCCTACGGGACAGTATTTTCCTCAAGGTCAACCCCAGTACCAATATGTACCTCAAGGTCAATCTTAGTTTAAATATGTGCCTCAAGGTCAATACCAGCCTCAAGGTCAGTACCAACCACAAGGTCAGTACCAACCTCAAGGTCAGTACCAACCTCAAGGTCAATAACCCTTACGCAAGGTTTCCAACCACCTTCAGGTCAATCATTTGTTCAAGGACCGGGAAATGTACCATATAATTATCAACCTTACACTCAACTTGGTTTTTGTCCTCAATATGCTCAACCTGTTATGGGTCCATACCCCGGAATGAATGTGGTGTGGGATCAACAGACTTCGCAACCCAGTGTGCAGTTGTCATCTCAATATGGACAGCCTTTGGTTTCTGGTTCACCCCAACAACCTGTCCAGCCTACTACTCAAACTTCTACACCTGGGGTAGTTCATCAGCCTGGGCCTAGTTCACCTTTAACTCCGCCCCAAACGTCTGCTGCAACTACTGCGGCTTCTGTTCAATCCGCCCCACCTATTTCTGGAGTATGAGCAGCTCCAGTTTTTACTGCTCCTGTATCAACTCCTCAGGCCTCTTTACCTCATTCCAGACCTACAATCCAAACTCTGGTTTCAATGCCTATAGGACAACCTGGGCCTAGTACGCTTGTCACAAGTCAAACACAATTTACTTATCAACCGTACCAGGGATAGTACCAATTCGGTCCTGCTGTGCAGAGCCCGGCTTATCAGTGTCAACCATACCTTGGGTATACTTATCAACAACCTCAACAACCCCAGTATGGTCTAGTTAATCCTGGTTTTCCAGGAGGATATAATATCCCAAATGCAAATCCGACTCCAAGTTATCCTGGATATCCTCCTCCTAGGGCTGGTCCTATGACCCCAAGTTTTCAGGATCCGAACCGTCAGTTACCATTTATAGCAACTTTAGATTTACCTGACTTGTCGCACCTTACAAATGATCCCATTAATTATCTTCTGTTTTGGCCGCCAATGCCGAATAAGTTTCCCAATGATATACCAAAGTTTGAGGGGAAGTCAGGAGAAGATCCGTCTAATCATGTGATGACTTACCATTTGGTGTGCATCGAATTCCATTATAGATGATTCAATTCGTCTTCATCTTTTTCAACGCACTTCGATTGGCCTTACAGCCAAGTGGTACATTGAGTTGCCACGAGGCTCTTTTTACAATTTTAGTCAGTTAGCCACTTCCTTCCTTACTCATTTTCAGCTGCCAGTCCGATATGACAATGGAACGAAATTATTAACTTCACTAAAATAGTCAATGCCCACATATATTTCAGACCATATTGATGAATGGCGACGTCGACGTCGTTTAGTGAAAGTTTTTATCCCGGACCAAATTTTGGCAGAATGGTTTGTAAAATCATTATTACCTAAAATAACTGAAGATGCAGCCAAGGCAGGAGTAGTTACTAAAGAGCAAATAATTTCTCAAGCTGAGTACCTTGACTTAGTTTATACGCAATCAGGTACTTTACATGAGAAAATCCCCGACCTTCTAAAACAAAATCAAATAACTGCACCTCCCTCAGGGCCTCATGCCGCTGACGGTATGATTGGTACTGTTAATACCAAAAGTAAGAAGAAATCCTCCAAGAATTCTTCTCCTATTATAACTTTACCAGATTCCCCAAAGGGAGAGTCTTCAACTGAAATTTCTACCAATGTCCATGTCATAGAATCATCTACGGCCAAATCAAAATCTAGCGGTAAGAAGAAAGGCAAGAAGAAGAATAAGCAAAACTCGAAGGAGAAATCTGATAAACTTGAATCTACTGAAGAAACATAAACCTCACTATCCTTGTCTCATCTGCAATGAGGAGCATTTTACAAGAGATTGTCCACATCGTGCGAAGGTTACGAAAATTGTTAAAGGTTCTCAAACACCTGTTGTTTTGAAGGATCCTTTTCTCAGTCAAGACAGTAAGATGATAGGTTCTTCCTCTAGTGCCTCGGAAGAGCCCATAATGATGATGTCCCATGTAAGGATTGTGACACGATCGCAAGATTATGGAAGTGTTGTGCCCTACAACAACCCCCCATTTCATATCATTATTATCCCAAAACCATAATATGAAATGGGTCCCTTTTTTTTTAATTTTGGTTTTAATTGGTATCAACTTAGTCCTATTAAAAAAGGCCCGAAGAGATAAAATAAAACATTACCAAAAATCCTTTTCAATACACCAATCAAAAGCTTTAACTTAAAATAATCTTTTGTCATTGCGATAAAGCGATCGCAAGATCGCATATCGCAATGACAAAGGGAACACAACTTGAGGATATATTGGTTTTCTCCGATGCGAAATCGCTATCGGGTATCGGCAATAAATGAATTAACTCATTAAAAGCCCCCTTGCTCTGATGCGATGCGATATCGCTATCGGGTATCGGCAATAAATTAATTAAAGCAATTAAGCTCCCTCTTGCTCCGATACAATGTGATATCGCTATCGGCAATCGGCAATCGACTATGCATGCCTTTTTAACTGCCCCACTTGCTACTCCCGACGCGATGCAATATTGCTATCGGCGATCAGGGACTCCAAATGGAACCAATAAAATGATTTATGATTTCCCCCCAACGCCCGATGGCGATAAAGGCAAAAGCTCAGTTTTCAAAGAAAATCTTAAAAGCGGTTTAATACGATTTATTCGTATTTAACGCCTTATCCTTCGAAGAGCCATTCATCCGCGCTCAACCGCCAAAACGCCCAAGGCACGCTTCAAATAAATCATTCGGCCATTAATCGAATTGACGGGCATTGATAGGATTGACAGGCCTTAACAGCCATTTAATGAAACAGTAAGCCTGTGATATTTTTACAGATTTTATTCGAGGCCACCTTAAGTCAATCGTTCGCCATGAATTTATCAATATATATCTCAGTCTATTCGATTTATGCTATCATTTTTTGTATTACGCCCATTATCGTCTCTATGCAGAATTCTTCCGCAGAAACAGATTTAACCAGAATGGGGAAGAAGTCCAAGAAAACCACAATGGCTTCCGCTTCGCCGGCCACAGGGCAACCTGTTGTTGATCCAAGCAATAAAAATTAAGGGCTCATATCAGACACTACATACCTAGGACTTACCAGAGCTACTTGGCAAGGCACATATAATCTAATCGAAGCCGAAGAGTCGAGGGTGACAGCAATACAAGTTTCAGCTGACAGCACTAGCAAATCTGAGGCTAATCTAAGCGATTTAGCCAACTCTTTTCTTCATCGAATAGCAGCCCGGGAGCAAATCCTCCCATATACAGATGTGGTAAGATGGGCGATTCAGGAAATCCCAATTACCGACAGAACTTTCAGCACCACAGATGGGAGAATTTTCAGTTCCTTTCGAGCCGAGGATCTAAGGCAAATGTATCATTTGCTGGAGGCAGAGAAGAATTATAACATGGCATTCCTGGAGAAATTCTGAGCTAAGAATGAGACTAAATCCGAACCCATTCTGGGTTGGAGACAAAATCCAGCAAAGCACAAGCACGAATCTTCGGGTAAGTACTCAGTCGATTCTCTATGCTCTCCTTATTGCTATGCTGGGATTATGATGTGCAGACTATGGGGATTACATGATTCCGCCAAT
>APFE030959673.1:25149-56735 GCA_000404065.3 Pinus taeda
ACGACCCTCAATTACCAGCTCAACTATCTTTCCTCATTCAAGTGAAAGCCCTCAACAAAACTGTTCATAGAACAATTATTGATGAGGGGGAATCCACATGTATCATGTCGATGAGTTGCTGGAAAACTCTAGGGTCTCTGTCATTGTCGCAATCATCAACAACATTAAAAGCGATTGATGGATGAGCATACACTCCATATGGGATACTAAGTAACTTGCAAGTCGAACTGGGGGGCAAAACAGTATAGATCGATGTTGAAGTCATCGACAGGAATGTTGATTAGAACATCCTATTAGGAAGACCCTGGATATATGCCATGGCAGCTGTTGTGTTGACCTACTTTAGGAAAATTTCATTTCCTGCCCAAGGAGGAATTATAATCATCGACCAACAAACTTTTCTCCCCAATGGTTCGCAAGTTACGGGAAGCATTCCAATGATCCATGGAAGCCCTAGCATGCTTCATAATATTGGAGTAGACCTACTAAAAGATCCTACGTTAATGGGAACATTTACCCTACAGCACCCTACCAATTTGGTGGAAGTGGCTAATGTAGGAACCTGCAATATGATATCTTCCATTCAAAAGATGTCAGAAAACAATGTTAAAATGGATCATTCGCAAGTTTTGCCTCTGACCCCACTGGAAATATTATAGCAATCAATGTTCTCAGCATGGGAGGAAAACCAGCATCGACGCTCGTCAAGAGTTTGGATAGATAGGTCTAAAGAATATGGAACCCCTTCAAATCCTTGGTCACAAGTACACCTTACAGACGAAGGAATCATTCAATCGATGATGATCAATGGGGCACCACGGGAAGATCACCACCATTGTTCCCATCTTCCGACTTGGAAAGAAGATATTTCCGATGACCTACAACATCCTTTAGTATTTGACTTTCTGACGAATACTGTAAACACGGTGGATTCTGAGAGAAACCTATCCAATATCGAAGAGACTATTGCCATAAACATCTCTACCAAAACAGATGTAGAGAACATTCATGTTGGTCAATCTTGTTCTTCTTCCAACCTGGAAATATATAGCACTCTCTTTTGCGAGTTTAGAGATGTCTTTGCTTGGTCATATGATTAAATGCCAAGTATCAACTCGAGCATAATTGAACACGAGATTAAGATGTATCCAGATGTCAAATCGGTACGACAGCGGCTAAGGCAGGTGCACTCCAAGAAAGTTGTTGCCAACAAGGCGGAAGTTGAGAAACTCCTCCATGCTAGTTTCATTTACCCCATTCCTCTAATCAATTGGGTATCGAATATTGTTCCTGTGATGAAAAAACAAGGAACGATTAGAGTGTGTGTTGATTACAGGGATGTAAATCAAGCTTGTCTGAAAGACAACTACCCTACACCCTTTATTGACCAGATAATTGATGAATGCGCCAGATGTGAAATCTTTTCATTCATGGATGGATTTTCCAGGTATAATCAAATAAGTATCCGCCCACAGGACCAGTCAAAGACTGCATTCATTTGTCCATGGGGCACATTCGCATATCGCAAGCTACCCTTTGGTTTGAAAAACGTAGGGGTGACTTTTCAGAGAGCAATGAACTATGCTTTCCATGACATCAAAAACATCGTTCCACCTTATCTCGATGATCTCCCAGCTCATTCACGAAAGCGGACCGATCATCTGCGCCATTTGAGAGCAATATTTCTACATTGCCAACACTACAAGATAAGACTCAATCCGCACAAATGGGTGTTTTGTGTCAGTTCTGGTTGTTTACTTGGCTTTGTTGTCTCAAAGGATGGGATTCGTCACGACCCTTGCAAGGTTCAGGCAATCATCGATTTTCCTCCACCTTCAAGCATGCTTCAGATTCAGAAACTCCAAGGGAAAGAAAATTTCCTTAGGAGGTTCATTCCAAATTACGCCGAACTAGCTAAAGGTTATACTCGTCTTTTGAAAAAGGATGTACCCTTCATTTGGGACCAGTTCACGCAAGCTTCCTTTGATGCTTTAAAGAAATCTCTAATACAAGCCTCATTAATGTATGCTCCTGATTATCAAAAGGACTTTAACCTATATCTGGCTGCAGTAGATACGACCATAGTGATGGTTTTAGTTCAAGAAGACAATGGAATTGAACATCCTATATATTATTTAAGCCGAAACTTAAATGATACGGAAATGAAATACTCCTACGTTGAAAAGCTCGCCCTCACAGCTGTTCAAGCAATAGAGAAATTTCGACACTATCTCCTCTTTAGGAAAACTACCATTTTGTCAGATTGCAACCCCATGACTTATATATTGTCGCGAAAGTTGCTAGGGGCAAGTATTCGAAATGGATAGCAATTCTACAAGAGTTTGATTTGGAATTCAAAAAATCCAAATCAAAGAAAGCCCTGGTATTCGCGGAGTTACTGTGTGATCTCCCATCATCGTCCAACGATGCAACATCTAAAGAAGCAATCGTGGATGAAAATTTGTTTCTGATATCTTCAAGCAATTTGTGGTATGGAGATATAATAATTTATCTCCAGACACAAACATATAGGTCTAATACCTCATGTTCCGAACAACGACGTATTCGATACCAAGAAGAAGACTACGTGATCGTCGGTGATACTCTTTACCGTCGTGGTATCGATACAGTTCTGCGGAGGTGCCTCACCCTTGAGGAGGCCGAAAAATTCATGAAAGACTGCCATTCAGGCGCGTGTGTAGGGCATCAATCTGGTTATGCTACGACGCAAAAACAAAAATTGCGAGCAGGATACTTCTAGCCAACAATGTTCAAAGATTGCATAACCGCAGTTAGAAGTTGTCATGCTTGCCAAATTTTCGATAGCAAAACCAGAAGACCACCTGCACCACTGCAACCAGTAGTAGTTGTTGGGCCATTCGCCAAATGGGGCATAGATTTCATGACATGTAACCCCACCTCGACCGGTGGGCATGGGTACATAATAGTCGCGAAGGACTATTTTACCAAATGGGCTGAGGCGATGCCTACATTAAACAACAATGGCGAAACGGCTGCCCTTCTCTTTTTCAATCACGTAGTCTCCAGATTCGGCGTTCCACAGGCCATAGTCACGGATCATGGATCGCATTTCGCAATCACATGATGGTTGAGTTGGCTACCAAATTAGGATTGTCCCACGACAGCTCTACTCCGTACTATCCGCAAGCTAATGGACAGGTTGAAGCAATCAACAAAGTCCCAAAGTGCATGCTGCAAAGGATGATCGGAGTCCACAAATGGGATTGGCACCTAATGTTGTACTCAGTCTTGTGGGCATATCAGATATCGGTAAGAAATGCAACCGGATTCACACCTTTTCAATTAGTGTACGGTCTGGAAGCAATCTTACCAGTTCAATGTGAAATCTCATCCCTCAAACTCACAGTCGACCTTCTCCCTGGAACCTCTGAAGAAGAGGCTCGTTTCTTGGAATTAATCCATTTGGATGAAACCCGTCGTGATGCAGCTTTGGCTAACGAGGTTCATAAGAAACGAGTCAAAGCACAGTTTGACAAGAATGTCAAGCCTCGTGTCTTCCCAGAGGGTGACCTGGTTTTACATTATGACCAGGAATCCGATAAATTGGGAGCAGGGAAATTCAAATCATTATGGATGGGTCCCTATATTGTTAAACGAGTGTTAGCAAAAGCGGCCTACGAGTTGATGGACTATGATGGGATTCCGCTAGTGCAACCTCGCAACTAGTTGTACCTCAAGCGTTACTATGCTTGATTTTGCATAGTAATCCTAGTTCTTTTGTTACATTTTTGTTTTCGCCAAGAGCATTTAATTTGGTTAAGTAATCCACTTTTTGCATTCGTTGCAGATGTTGAACCTACTGGAATCATTCGTTGGATATGCCGACGGGGCAAGTTGTAGTTCGCGGAATCTGTCTCCTGAGGCATGGGCCATTTTCAATCCCAGCGACGAGTTAGTAAGTTTTAGAGGAGTATGTATTGGTCGGTCTACGAACAATACCGCTGAGTATAGCACATTAATAGAACTCTTTTCTGATGCCATCACACATGGTATATGTCGACTTATCGTCAGGCTAGGCTCACAACTCGTCATTCTACAACTCACCAGCATCTATGCTATACGAAATCTAGCTATCTATCGCATGTTCCTAAGGGTCTAAATTTTGGAAAGACAGTTTGATTTCATCCAATATCAACATATTTCCAGAAGTTTAAACACATTAACGAACTCATTGGCAAATTATGTGTTAGATAGATATTTGCGACATTTATAAAAAGAAGCATCACATCAATATGTGCAATAGGATTATGTATCTGTACCAAAATAAAGCTTCGAAAATCAAAAATATATTCCGTAACTATTTATAGTCTATACATAATGTTCTGTAACCAAGACAAAATTGGTCAAATGACCCAAAACTCAAAAATGCTAGGGGGCACCCTAGTCTAATGATGCTGGTGATAACAAGTCACCGCCTGTGCAATCATGCGTAAGAGCCTAGTCCATCGACTCGGCACTCCAATGGTATGTTGCTGCAACTGCAAAGGTAGCTCATCGGTCCTCACGTCTGGGATACCAAGGGTAAGACCCTCAATCTGGTCCTGTAGTGCCAAAAGAGTCTCGGCCACATCAAGGTCGTGAAGGATACCCTCCCAACAGCTTCTCCCGTTGGAGCGGCCACTGGGTCTCTACGACGTACTACTGGTCAAACTGGGCCAACATCTACATGAGCACATGAGTTTTGATTAGTCTTGATCATAAGAATATAAGAACATTATAAACAACAATGAACAGAGATATGGTCAGAAAAAAATTACCCATGACACCCCACTGCTCTCCAGCCAGCAGCACCAAATCCGGATCACCTCAGAAATCCATACCAGCATATGCAAACCTGGCATAGACCATCTCTTGATGGTCAAACCACTCAAAGAAGGTCTCAAAAAAATAAATATAGGGCTGACCAGCAAGCCGAGACATGAGATCGACCCATATCTGCATCTGTGGTTTGATCGGTGGAGGTAAGCCAAGTGATATATACTGTGGTTGCATAAGTGGGATTCGCTCCAAGGAGAAAGTAGTCAAAATAGAGCCATAACCAAAGTTCTTGGATCTGCCACTCTTCACCTTGGTAAACTATTCCTTCATCACAGAAAGTACTACATCACACCAATTGAACACCTTCAGTTTAAGGCATTCCAAAGCATACTGCATATAAGATCTAATGGCTATATGAAGAGCAGAACTACCAGCCAGTCTAGCAAAAGTAAACAGGATGGTCTACAAGGGTCGGTCAGTGACGTCTCGGATGTTGATCTTGCCATCCGCAATCGACTGAGATCCCTCTCTGCAATGCCAGCGAATGTACTCCCTTACAGACTCACCCCCACGGGCGGAGCCTGATAAAGAGAGAGGGGCACCATGCCTCAATAAGCCAGTCAGAAAATAGATGTCCACCACTGTCAAGGGGATCGATTTGCCCCTAATCCAGAATACCTGGTTGATAGGATCCCAGGCATTGAGGAAATACTGCAACAAACTGATTTGTTGCCTCATGCTCGAGATACAGAAAACCTTCAGCAAGCCATAGTTTTGGAATGCGGCTACTGTGCCCGGATCATGTAAAGCAACAGTGTCCTCTTCTTCATGCTCGCGTTCTCGCCATGTGACAACCATTTTCCTCTGATGAATCTCTGAAGAACAAACAAGGGAAGAGTCGGGATCTTCATTTGGTGAAAACAAGCAAAACTTTCATGAGGAAACTATGAAGACGTTTTCCTCCCTACGCCCATCACACCCCAGCAAGTGTACTAGGAGCGATGCATACTAACTAGTCAGTGGAGACATCAGTATCCATCGCACCTTTCAACTAAGCAAGAGTGCGATGATCCTAGGGCGAGTTCTTCAAACCCCAGGAGCTTAGCAGGACATGGAAATAAGCTCAAAATCCAAAATGAAAGGCATGTAATGGAAGAGCACAAGTTTAGCTCTTACTTGGTCCTAACGGCATCAAGAATTGTCCACAGAATCTCCTGGAATCTGCTGGTGAAAATCATGGGGGGAAAGCACCTCGAAAACTCCAACAAACCAAATTCAAATGAAATGGTAAAATGAGAGGTAAAAGTCACTTTTAATTTACTATGCACGTAATTCAAATAAAATATTAGTGTTTTAACTCATTTATCATGCATATGTTTTCATTTCTAATTGGTTTGATGAAGCAAATGAACAGGTAGTACAATCTTTGAAAGAACGAAATGTCAAGGGTAAATCAAAAAATCAATGACCATCATGGCAAGCAATGTTGTCTCAGAGTTCAAGCTCGTTAAAAAATAAACTCTCCACGAGAAGTTTAAGCGCATAGATCAAGATCGTTAAAAAATAAACATAAGTCATGAGCAAGTGTTTCTCCCTGCGTTTAAGCTCATTAAAAAATGAACAGGTAAATAACCATTGTGAATGCCTTATCGCCAGCTTTTGAGCCTTGGTCGTGTTCTCACCATCACGTTCACTCTGTTTTTAGCCAATCATTCACCCCCATATGATTGTTTACCCCTTCGAGGAACATCTGCGAAAAGTGATTCTGCTAGCCATCCTTGTAACACTGCCGTGATTGGAAAATTCCAAATCTTACCTAGAATCCGTTGCTACCCGAAACTATCACTTGTTCCTCGAAAACGAGTCTTCTTTAAGCTCTTTTCACTTGACTCGGAAAATATGAAAATATTGCCGAGCGATTGGCCTCTCCGGCTAGTTAAAAGGCATCGGAAGTGTTATCCCTCCTCTAGATTTTAATCTTTTTGGACCTGAGGAATTATTACACAAAAAGATCGGGCACTTGTCTTGTTCAGCTCGTTAAAAATATCGAAAATTCATCCCTTTTGTATTATTTTACGCTTTTTCGGACTTAAGGGATTATTCAACGAAAAATAATCTTCGGATTCTTCTTTCTGTTTCTTTCAGACTCTCTAAAATTGAAAGAGACCAAGTTATCTTTGTCGTTAAACTTGTTAAAACCTAATAGCGACAAACTTGTCCAAATGGACGAGAACGAGTTTCACTGTCGCTAGGCTCACTAAAATACAGTGACAGGTTCGCCCGAAGGGCGGATTATAGAACAAGCATATGTTATCCTCCTCAAGATTGACAAAAATAAAGAGGTACTATTCAACAATGACTGGGGAAAATTGCGAAGAAAACAAGAAGAAACTTTATTGGTAGCAAGTCGCTCTTGAACATGACACTTTCCTTCCGCATCCATGCCGGGTTGGGTTGTTCCGTTCACTGGTCTTCACCATTGGTCCGTCATTCCATCAATCTTTGGGTTTAATGCCACCAATCCATTGTCAATGCCACCGATATGTTCAAGAGAAGTCATTCAGACAATTCACCTATGTCTCACCCACTGCAATACATTCATGTTTCATTCCTTCATGACCGCCACCCTAAACCCTATATCATCAGTTTGTTTTCACCTCCAAAATCATTTGCTTCATTCCATGTCATTGATGTGGGACTCATTAAGGCCCTTCTGTGACGAGTCGCTTCTTGTCGACATCAGCTCATTATCCAAGAAGTTGACTTAGGAACAACCCTTTCAGTACTTTGAAGCTTGCATGCCTTAATGGCAAGCTTCTCACTTTCGACAACAAGTTTACATCAATGGCCTTCGACCAAAAGATTTTGCGTGGTGTTTGATGCCAAGTCCTTTTTCACACCACGTAAATTTTATTGTAGTACCTTGACAGTCATTGTCATTATTGGTGATTCCTCTCGCGCCTGTTAACAACTTACAACATTGGCGGGTAATGAGGTGATGTCTTTCCATGTTCGACTCCAAAACATATTTCACATGTATCGACTTTTACTCCGAGTGAAGATCGAATGAGTTTTGAAGACCCCGGATCTAGTTTCATCCATCCAGACTGTGATATATTCAAGAATATAAAAACATCCAATGTACATCATTGTTGATCAGATGATCATCCAAATCAAAGGATGATGTGTCCATATCATCAGTCTGTCACACAGATGATCGTCTGTCCTATGTACATGAAAATGAGTTTATAAAGCTGAGCATGGGAATGCCCGCTTTTAGCTAGATCATGAAAAAATGTTGTCAATAATGTATTGTATTGTATCTTATTACAGGTCACCTCCTAGCTCGGAAAAACTTTGGATCCTCATAGTAAAGCATTTCACCCGACATCAAAAAAGATTAACGACCTCATGCTTTAGGGGGCAACTGTTATAGACATTTTTGGGCACTTCAACCCCAATCACAAATGTCCATAAACTGAGGGCTCCTAAGTCCCAAAAAGTGTTGCTTCACTGTCTAAAGGAACAAGGACAACTGATTACATCATCTCCCAGAAGTTCTCCACTGAAAACTGCTCATAAATGGTCAAGAATGGACCATACTGAAAGCTCAATGTAAAGGGTGTGATGCATATCACCTTCCCAATGTACAGGGTGCAATGCATACTGTTTTGCTCCTCTGTAGGGTGTGATGGTTGGGAATGGACAAATGGCAGGGATAGAAATGCGAGGTGGAAGATCATGGAATCTTCCAGAATCTTCCCCTCTAACACTTGCCACTCCATTGTCAACCAGGGATGAGTAAGAGATCATCATTCTCCAAGTGGAAGCAGGAACAATCACAGAGAAGACACTAATAAGATCCCAAAAGATGACTCACCTCTCTATAATCATCTATATATGGATCCTCATCACAAAGATCCAGAGGCTGGAATTTTGTAACATATAGAGAAGTGTTGTTGGTATTCTGGTGTACATTCACAGTGTTGGGTAACTTAGCTATGCTTGAGGTGAAGAAGGGCTTCCTAGCTAGAGGATGATGCTGGGTCACAGCTCATGGTTGTAATCCTCTTGCTACTTTTCATCTGAATAAAGCTATTCTTGTTTCCTTCCATATTCTTGTGTACTTGTTTATATATGCTTGTATATGGTTAATGAACATCTGATCCTGCATTATTTATGAATTTAGATCCTTGTTTCTTGCATAGTAGTATGTTGTCGTGATTCTACAGGTCCTTTTGAAGCTGAGCAGACAAAGAGCAAGCGACAAAACTCTATCAAGAAGGAGAGGAAATCGAGTGCAAGACTCAGGTTGGCCCTCTTGGTTCTCCTCTCATCTAATTTCATAAAAGGAATCAATAGTAGACTTTGATTGTTTGTTTCTAAGATAGCCACCCATCTTAGTGGGAATAGCAGCATCCGTGTGGACACTATTCCCATATAACAACAGCAAGGGGAAAATATGTTGAAATGGAAAGAACATTCAACACACCAAAAGGCATTGTACAAAGCTCTCTCACTATAAGGTCTACTGACAAAGTTCTTAGCAAGGAATAAGTTGAGATCATCTCGACCTTCCCTTCAACCAAAATCATTCTCAGAGTGGAGTAAATCCCTCCTCTTGATGTGTTTTATAGTCCCAAGCATTGGGTTGTAGTAAAAAGAAAGAGGAAAGGGAGGAAAAGAGAAACATCATCAGCAATAATTCCTCATAATGAACCCGTGGATGTAGTGTGGAAGGATACCCCCATGGATCCTTCAGACAATTTGACAAAACTATCACAGTTTGTAGGTGATTATGCATCTGCTACTATTGACAAGGAAATGGAAGTCAAACAATTGGTAAGGGATAAAGAGGAAATATTACAATAGCGAGAGCAACAGTTGGCAGAAAAGAGACAGAATGTCAACCATCAAATGAAGGCATAAATGGCCCAATTACAGAAAAGATTTGACCAAATGAAGCTCTAGTATAAAGCATAAACAAGTGCCAAAGATAGTCAATAAAACAGCTGCAGTTTTCTATGCATCAGTTGAAAGATAATCCTAAGGTTGAGGATTTTATAAGAGAAGAATTAGAACTCAATTCTTTATTATCAAAGAAACAAGCAACATTTTGTCAAAAGATATCAGTCTTCAATCCAATGTGCAAGAAAAGTGATTCAGTGATTAATCAAGTATCTAATCTGGGGATCACTTTTAATGAGATTGATGTTAATATTTTAGGGTACATAACATGGCAGGATACTCCAGAGGGTAGAGCAACAGATCTTCCCACGATAGAGGAATATCATAAAGACATCCTCTTTATCGATTGGGATATTCAGCTAAAGTAGGTAGAAAGAGCAGTTTCAAGAGTGATTGATGCTGCAGATAATATCATTGAGACCATCAATGATAATTTTCGCAACACTAATTTGATACAGGAATTCCCACCAAGGAGTGTCCCCGATATCAGAGCCCTAGAAATTCACTAGCAAGAAAATTTCATAGCGAGAGAAGAGGTGATTAAAAAACTAAAAAAAAATGACTGGGAAGTATATTAGAGATATCTGGTGAATCCACAAAGTCAGTAGCTAATGCTACACTACCTCGCTGACTCATCCATGCACATGCTTCCTACTCTCTCAGATGTAGTGTATACAGGAGAGTTGCACATGAGGATAGTTTAGCCTCCTGAAGTCAATAGAATGATGGATATCTACGAGCTCAGACAACAAATGAAGGAATAGACACCATTACAACCTTTAGCCCATCATTTCAATCATTTATGTTTTATGTAATTTTGTCACTTATTTTAATGAGAGTTGTTTAAACCTCCTCAGAACTTTCATGCAATATCTATTTTTGTACTTTATTTTTATTATATAAACCCTTTCATGTCTTTGAAGAAAGGGTACCCAATTTTGTAAAGAAATACTTTAAACTCTTGCACTTTTGTACTTTTAAAGTTTATCCTAGTAGAATGATTGGATCAGATTCTTGAAGTTTTGTGAAGAAGGTTTTTGGAAGCTTGCACTTTTGTACTTTTGGAAACCATCTTAATGAAAAAGATTGGACTGGAGATATTTACTTCATGAGCAGATTGATATGCATCGGGTACTTCTATCATTGTGTATTGATTTGTTTTTTTGAATTGATAGTCATTTCTCTTTATATTGTTTATCATATGTATCTCTTTTCATGCAGTTTTGTATTCATTCATTTCTAAACATGCTTGTATTGTTAGCTTTAATACATTGATGAGAAAGTGTTTGAACAATATTTGATGCGATATATGTTTAACAATTATTTTGATTAACTATTTAATCAAAATAACTATTTTAAAGGCTTTCCATTTCTATTAGTATTTGATTAATATTCATTATCATACACTAAAGATAATCATTGTAGATCGCAGAAGTATAAGTGAAACTCCTAGGTAATATATAGATAGGTTAAATATATATGTATTTCAATTTAAAACCACCCCATCTATCACTTAGTTTTTGGTAATCAACACCCTATCCATCCTATCACATTTTTATTGGGAAACTGGTCCCATTATATCTAGTTGGAGCCACTAATCCAAATGGATAAAAGACGATATTCAAGTCCCTGGCCAAGTGGTTTCCCCATGTTGTTGCAGCGATTTTAGAGGCTTCAACAACTTGTTGCAATCGAGGCTTACTATGTAGTCTCACATCACCTAATTGTTAGTTATGTAAACACGTCAATTTTTACCTTGTCATGCTAATACCAAACATATTTCCTGCAACTGTTTATGCACATCAACCACATGTTCCAAATATCAAGACAATGATATCTATCAATTTGAAATCAACCTTTACCAAGACTAACAATCATGTCATAATCCATAGTCAACTCATAGTCATTAGAAATAATGCTACAACTGTCACCTACAACACTCAAGTACATATCAATTGTCTCAAAACATATGTGTTAGTATAATCATCTTAAAACAAGATCATTTGAGCACATACTCATATTATGCAATTCATCAAACATAAAACCAACTTGCGAACATACCATGTTAAATTAATCAACTAAACGACATAATCAAACAGTCAAGCACCAAATATACAACATAAGCATACTCAGACCTTAATGTCTCCCAGGGGACGCTACCTTGATTGCACAAACAATCTAGGTAGCATGATATAACTTTACAACACATCGGCTCAGGCACAAATAAGATCATGATATGCATAACAGTAACTAACTAACATGTTCACATCATAAGCTCATAAACATTTGTCGTTCATGCATAACAATTGTGTATATAAGATTATTTTAGATTAGTATGACATAATATCACAACATATTAACTCATACCTGGATGTGATAGCCTTATCCATTTGCATAGACTAATTCAAATTAGTATGATACATATAACATCAAGATCTTAATGTACTAATCCTAATCATTAATTTACTAGCGTATAACAACAACAAGTTATATATCATGCTCATGAACAACATATAACCTAATCATCAAGTTATCTAACATGAAACAACAATAGCAATGCTTACAACCATAGGTTACTAGCATTCATGACTATATGACACATGTGCATATGACTACACTAATCAACTAGAATCTATTATGCATGTAACCAAAACATCAATAGAATGAAAGGCATACGTATAACCATAATGCATATAACAATCATTATCCAACATACCAGCATGCCTAACATACAACCTATAGGATGACGTGATCTTGCCTCGAGGTTCAATGTTGCAACTTCACTTTGATTATATGCATCTCCTGCTTTACCTCATTCAACACATTAGCATCATAGCATACAAGTACATCATGATGACCTAATTACATACAATGATCCCACAATGCAGGTGTAACCTACCATACATGCATAACCATAACCATGACAACATATGAATACCAACATATAGTCATTGACATGCATAAGAAATACATATACAACCATACACTCATGATGACACATTCCACAACAACACCATCAACCTTCACATGGTGACATCACTACAATAATGATCAACACCATGTGTTATCAGGAAATCTAGTGTCTATGCAGAGCTGCTAGTCCCACTAAGATGGGTAGCTATCTTAGAAACAAATAGATTAAATTTACTTTCATTTTCCTTTACGAGAAGTAGATAGGAGAGGAGCAAAGAATACCAACCTCAATCTCTCGCTCGATTCCTTGCTTGTTCTTCCTCTTCTCTGACAGATCTTTGCCACTCTTTCCTTAACCGCTCCGCTTCAAAGAGTACCTCTAAAGTCAAAGCAGCATAATACCTTCAAAGTGCAGAGATCTACAATCATAAACAATATAGGACCAGATATATATTGATCACACACATGCATATATATTATCAAACTTACAAGAATGTGGAGGAAAACTTGAATAGCTTTATTGATGTAAATATTAGAAGAGATGATTACAACCCATTGATCTGACCCAACGTCATCCTCCCAGCATGAAAGCCCTTCTTAACCTCATGAAAAGCTTAGATCACCCAACACTATGATATTCCACCAGGAAACCAACAGCACTTCCTTACAAGATACAAGATTCTAGCCTCTGGATCTCTGGGATGAGGGTTCCATATATAGATGATTGCAGGGAGGTGAGTCAGCTTCTGTGATTTTGATTAGTGTCTTCTCTCTGATAGTTCTTGATTCCACTTGGAGATTGATGATCTCTTACTCATCCCTCGACGAATTCAGAGAGGCAAGTGTCACAGGAGAAGTTTCTGGAAGATTCCATGATCATCCACCTTGCAAACTGTCTCTGCCATTTGTCTACTCTTGCCCATCGCACCCTATAGAAGGGCTTTTCTGTATGAATCACACTTTTTGCACTGAGAAGGTGAGATGCATCTCACCCTTAGCAGTGAGTAGTCTGTATGGTCTAGTTTTGACCAGTTCTGAGAAGTTTTCTATGGAGAACTTCTGGGAGATGATATAAACAGCTGACCTTGTTCCTTTAGGGCATGAAAAAACACTTTTAGGGACTTAGAAGCCCTTTGTTTATGGACATATATGATTGGGGTTGCAGTGCCCAAATATGTTTATAACACCATGCAACTAGCCAACCAGGGTAACCATGTGATGAGAAGCTACAATTATATGATTTGAAGTCCTAAGTCACCTTAATTAAGTGGAGCTAACGAAAACACAACATACAAGCCTTCCACATCAACAACAAGACTCCTAGGAACCATTCCAAGCTCTCAGGTAACCAGTCATGGGGTCTGACTGATGTTTTAGACCATTAAACTCTAGGAATCTCCCTTGATATGGGCATGCATGCATCTATAAGGCTCTAGACACTCCCACGGCATGGTATGCCAACATCCAATGACTATTTTTCTCAATGTTGTGCCAGTGTCCCCGGGATTTGAGCCACTTTTTCAAGCGCAGAGCTCAAGTTACTACCTAGAACTAAATGACACCTTCATAACATAATGTAATAATGGAATGATGATGCAAATGAAAACTTGAACAATCCTTTAACTATATGCCTAGTAACCATGACATTCATTTCACCAAACATATCACAGATTTGTAATCTACATGTGTAAACAACAGACTTAAGCATAGGGTCTCATACTTATATGAGAATTTATAAGAAGCAGTGTTCCCTTATATAATTAGTTGCATTATCATCTATTAGGTCATAGATACATTGTTCATTCATTTACAAATAAAAACATGAGAAAATCGATACATCATCACTATCATAATACATGCTTATAACCAACATAATAACAACATAAATATCAAGGATACATCAGCCATAAAAACCACATATAAACCAATACATTTATACATAAGATATCAAGGAAATAACCTCTTATTAATAAATGAAAAATCAAACCTCGGATGGGACTACTACATTCCACTCGACCATAGAATGACTGATCCAATTCTCTCCTCAGCCATCCACCCCCATGCCATATTCCAAGCATGAATGTGGGACTCAAACCAAAAGAACCAACCAAGGCATCTCAAGGCTAAACCACCTCACCCTGGTCAATAAAAACTAGGCTTTATTGTAATCCTTCCTAGATCACTAGGCCAACACAATCAACATGTAGCAACGGGATTTACTATGATCTCCACCAGATCACTAGGCCAAAACAAGCATGGATGCCACTAGATTTCTCCACCTAAGGCTTTACCACAAACCATAGTCCGATACAGGGATCACTAGGCCCTAAAATGAGACACCAGCCTCTAGGCTTTACCGTATATCCCGCCATTCACTCACAAAGATTCCTAGGCCTAATCAAGGGAAATCACCTCTAGGGTTTACCCTGTATCTCTCCATTCACAGGTCAAGGATTCCTATGCCTACATTAAATAGTTATGCATGAAATGTATGAAAGGTAGATACATGCTTTATGTATCCATAGATGACATTGCTCAAAATTGGCATTGTCCAACCATCTCATCTAATTTTTCCCATTTACCATACTTATTTAGATATAGATGATCTTAATATTCAAAGTTGCCAACTAATTCTGAATAGCCATGAAAATCTTATCCAACTATTTGAATCTACCATGTTCAAATAGATATAGTTGATCTTGATATTTGAAGGTCCCAACCAATTGTAAAAAGTCATAAAAAGCAACATGATAGATACAAAAAATAAGTTTGTAAAATTTAAATACATTATTATTCCAATTAGTTTTCATGATCATATTGTTGAGTCACAGATATTTCCTAAAATAATTTTAAGGGTTCCATCATTCCAACGTGTAAAAAATGGAAAAAGGAAAAGATATGACTATTATTAACTTATTACCTAAGGGCATGACAATGGTGGATTTTTTGTTTGTAAGTAGAATTTTGAATTGAAAATATTAAAAACATTAAATTCACTAGACACACATGGATTATATTCATAAACAAATAAATATTAAGCATGAAACATGACACAACTACTATTATGAATAAGAATATGCCTGAATGAGCTTGAAATCATTGAAGGTGGAAAATTTTAACAATTTGATGAGCCCACTGTAACTAATCGAATCAAACCTTTAGTATATCCTAGAAACACTGATTTAGGGGCATTGGGAAACCTACCAAATTCTGATTTGCGAAGCATGGGACATGTCATTAACCAATCCACTAGTAGATTCTAAAATAAGAGCATCATGTTTAGTCGTCAAATATAAGACTTCACATTTGTCGCAGTGTAATGAGTAATAGAAATGAAGTATTACAGTTGATGGCGAGAACTAATGCTCATGTTTTTCGAATGGGATTCCCTCTCAAAATCAAATGATTTTCTTGGTTGACCCTCCATTACCCCATTCTCACCTAGGAGAACATGTCAAAGAGAGGTTTCTAGGGTCCGAGCTTTTGCATTTTATGTGGCCATGCATCTAAATATTTCTTACATCTATTTTTGTCATGGCCTTTTAGAATTAAAATCTGTGAGAAAGTTAGTTTTCTGCGCAAAATCAATGTAAAGGCATATTGTTCCTCTATAGTTGTGTGCTTCCATTTCTAGTCTTCTAGTATGAAAGCTCTTAGAACTCTCTCGCTATATGTTTCCTAGGTTATTTGGCAACCAAGAAGTGCCTACATTTTCGAAAGTGAGCCCCAAATATTATGGCCACAAGTCTCAAGATCATTGCATACTTCAATGAGATTGGCCTTTTGGTTCTGAGACCTTCTCCTTCTCATTGATTTGTTTCCTTCAGGAATCTAGGGGATTCACTCCCTATTGGATTCTTCAATGGGGCCTCAACTGGGGGCTGATGTGGCTATGGAGATTTTATCAAGATCTTCCCTGTTCGTGTATTTTGATTCTTCTAGCATGGAGGGAATGGGTCTAATTGGAGGGCAGAGGTTGTAGTTCAGTGTGGGGTTCTCCATTGTGCAGTATGGCTCACCATTTATGAGATCAACATCATTGGAGTTTCAAAGACGAGCATTGATTGGGTGTAAGGGAGATACTCTCTTGAGGTTCCCTCTCTCCATCATTGGATGGCTAATATCATGGCCCTGCTTCTTGTTTTCTTTGACATCTCTTTTCTTCACATGTTTAGGGAATAAAACTTAAAGGAAAATTCTCTCTCCAAACGTGGGCTCTCCATCCAGGTTAGACTGATATTTTTTGAACTCCTTATTGATGAATTTTTTTGTATCTTCGGATCATTTGCATCCTAGTTTGGGATGATCTTTTTTCCCATTTTCCTCTAAGAGCTATTTGTTTGCCTCTATGAGGTGTCTTTCACATGGATTCTAGCTTTCAAGTCCATTTTTGTCTCACTCTGATGATTGTGGAATTATCCTTTTATGGCTTCTCTACTCTTTTTGACCTATCTTGATCTATGCTAACTTTCAGTTAGTAGTTTTCATGCTCTTTCTCATGTAATGTCTAAGAACAATGTTGTCAATCTTCTAGCTGTGATGCTCTTTGTCATGTAATGTCTAAGAACAATGTTGTCAATCTTCTAGCTTTGATGCTCTTTCTCATGTAACGTCTAAGAACAATGTTGTCAATCTTCTAGCTTTGATGCTCTTTCTCATGTAATGTCTAAGAACAGTATTGTCAATCTTCAAACTTTGCAGAATTATGTAAATTCCTCTTTATTAATTAATGAAGCCAACTTGTCTTTTTAGATTGAAAAAAAAACTTCAAATTTGTCTCTCATTTATATATCAAATAAATTAATTTAAATATTTTAAGAAATAAAAAATTTCAAATAGTTAATATAAAACACTCAAAAAAATGCAAAATATTAGAGTAAATTAATCACAATTAACAACAAAATTGATGGCCCTATTTCACTATCTACTAATAATGAAATAATTATATGAAAAACAAATTATGAGTTTAATCTCTATATAAATTGTAATTTTATTGTCATATTTTTTATATCATATTTTCATTATTAAATAATTGTACAAATAATTAAATTTCAAGGAAGACATCTTATTACTTTTCATAAAACCTTATGGGTAACCCGCTTATTTTTTAAGGGTAATTCTTTTGGGTAAGAATATAGCCTCACTTTATTGTTAATTTTTTATTACTTATCTTGTAATTATAAAGATTTATTTATTTAGCAAAATAAATGTTTATTTATTTATTTAGGTTTTTTATTTTTATGATATATTATTTATTTTTATATCATTTTATTGGTGAGAGAATTGAATACTTACTATTAGAATGGTGGTTAATAAATTGGAAAGAGGAAACCATAATAGTAGAAGGAGGAAAAAAAAAAAAAAAAATTATCAAATAAAAAAAAATTAGAAAAAAAAACTAGTGAGTTTATAAATTTTTTAACACTTAATTTACAATTAATAACATAATGTATAAATTCTTATAAAAAAATTCAAATCTTTTTTTTTACTATTACAATAAATAATTTAATCTTAAATACTAAATAAATAATGTTTACTAATAAAAAATTATATTATTTATAACTATTTCTTACTTATACATGCGACCATATTAAATTTTACTATTCATTATATTTTTTAAAAATTTAAAATTTTAATTTTTTTTTTTCTTTTTGATGGTAATTGAAAATTTTTAATAGTTTTTAGGAGTTAAGGAAACAAGTTAATGGCTCAAAATCTAGAATGATAGAAGTGAAAAAGGGCATGACTTAATATGTATTCCCTATTAACAACTAGATATAGCTGTCCTTACTGCTCACTGCTTGTTTGACAATTCAATTATGAAAAATTTTCACATTATTTCTTCTCATAAATATACATTTTAATTATTATGCTTTTTTAAAATAACTAAATTCAAATATACCTCTCAATCGTTATAAAAAATTTACATATAACTACACTAATATACATTTAAGTTATTGTGCTTTCTTTAAAATAACTAAATTCAAATATACCTCTCGATGGTTATAAAAAAATTAGATATAACTAGACTCTATCATAAATTTGAAATTCCACATTTGGTTGGTATTTGGAAACCGCATCACCAGTAGAATCGAATTTGGAGAATACGGCTCGCCTCGGAATTTGACAAAAAGGTTGCCTGTCACGAAATGATTTACCAGTCAAATACCATTAACAAATTTGCAATACCATCAGCCTGTTTCGTTCAAACAGGAAAAACTAGTCAAGAATGTGTGAAAACCCTCAAATTTTGAGAGGTGAGTTTGTTTTGAAATTCTCCACATCTTAATGAGAGAATAGTCCAGATGGGACCGTTACTTGAGCTTCTTGGTTTGCGCGGCATATGTATTGGCATTAATTTTCTGGGCCCACGAATGGTCGTTTCCAATCAGCTGAGCCTGTTCACGCCACCAGATTTCCGATAGTTGGCGCGGGGGGACTACTCTCTCAATTATTGAGTTGCCGGCAGGGAACTCGGTCGACTAACGACCTGGGTGACTAGGTTAAGGTGGATAGCCAGGTTTTCTCTCTAGTTTAGTAGAGACTGATTTCCAAAGGTACTGATCGCACTATCTACAGTCTTTGCTACATCCGGGGAGGGAATAGCAGTAATGTATCCAGGTTCGTTCGTTCGTTCATTATTTTTTTAAAATGTTTTAAAGATTCTTTGAGGAGCTAAGTTTATTTTGGCATTTAAAAATATAATTTAAATCATCAATTAAGTAAAATAAAATAAAATAAACATATAAAATTGGAAAAAAATCAAATTATCATTTTATTAAAATGTGTAATATATTCGAATTCTAGATTTAGCAAAAGTACAGAGGATCAATTTTTTGAAATGTAACTTCTTTTTAGATTAGAAAGAGATTTGGTCTTTGGAGCTAGATGAATTAAGACTAATTTAATTATCAGGGTTTAAATAAATCACATTAAAAAAAATACCATGAGAAAAACCGTATCAACCATAAACAACATGATTTGAGAATAATGATTGTAGAACTTATGCTTCCAACATATATGTATGAAGATTAAAATGATTATTTCATTTTATTCCTTAGAAGTTATTTGGAAATGTCCAATTTGTAGATACTCTGCGCCATTTGTGGACGTGGTCCGCAATGTGAGTGGAAAATACTTATTGAAACTAAACAATATTATTCTAGCTAAATGTCATGACGAACAAGGAGTTGGAAAAGTGTGAGATACGATTTCAGTACGGATTTGAATGTGTTATGTGATCCCAACTTTTCATTGATGTACCATTTAGCTAAAGGGCCATTAGCGGAGGGTTCATTCGAAGACCCTTAGTTGAACTATGTTTCTAATGATGTTATTAAAAAAACAATATGGATGGAAGATCATCGCATGGATTGTAGGATATTTTTTATATTTTTCTTTAAATTTTGGTATATGTGAGGGAAATTTGGTAGGCATGTCTTGCCATGTAGCAGTATGGGCTATTTGGTCATTTCTCAATTTTGAAAGTTTTAAGAGGTTCACGAAACGACAAATAAAAGGTTATGTGTGAAATTGGCCATACTCACATGATCTATGTGAGACGAAGTTCTACCTTGCGATAACAAGGTTCTTAGTGAAGAACCATCAGGGATGGAAGATGCTAACAAAGCTGGATCAAGGGGTGATATTTGAGGGGAAGGATGAGTAGGTGAAGCTACAAAACTTGGCACTCCTTCTACCAAAGGTGGGGGGGGCTTGAAGGCATCTAGAGAAGAAGTGTGCTAAGTGGTCCCCTATGATTCTCAAATTAGTGTGTGAATGATGAGGGGGTGTCAAGTGTGCAATCTAAAATATCAATACATAAAATATAGAAAATAAACCAAAGGTTAATTTCCTTTAAGGATATTTTAATGTTTGAAACAATTCAAGATTTTGGAGTGATCGTTTTTTCTTATGAAATTCTAAAAAGATGTAGGCCCTTCCATTCAAAAAGTCATCAGGCCTTCTAAATTTTCTACAATAGTGGGGTCTCAAGCCACTAAAAGAAAAGTATCGAATGCATGAAACGAGAGTTAGAATGAGGGCTACTTGGGCCACATCTCGAAGAAACTATAAATGCTTCCATTAGTTGTTCAAAATTGTTGTGAGGTGCAAGTGCTCTTGCACCTTCCACCTTTGGTAAGATACACTTTGTTTTTGCCACTAAGCTACCTTAGTCCACCATGGGTAAGATAATCTTATCTTCTGGGTATCAACCACAGATTGGGAACCCCTATCAAGGGTTGGAAGACTCAAGGAGGCCCGTGATAATGTTTGGTATAACCCTTGCGCCTTCACAGGTTTCTTCTCACCACTTTGTGAATTGGATTATGGAGGATTTTTAAATTCCTTAAAAGGTAACCTTCTATGTTTCAAGTCAGAATGACCAAGGGGACTTATTTGGATGCTTATCCCAAGGGTCGTACCTTAAACCCTGATTTCTTTTGTGGCCCCTCGATGCAGAAATTAATGTGTTTCAAGTTAGGTTTTTTTAAGAGACTTTAAGTTTGTGTGACAACCCTTTTTGCTACCCCTCTTGTAAAATAGACTATGAATTGTAGTTTATGTAAATATTTTGGAAATGTAAACAATGGCTAGGTTGAAGTAGTGGACATGGATTCAAAAGTCTTAAGAGGAGTTGTTACCTTCAAATTTGCATCCATATTTACCCATCCCAATAGATATGGGCTTGGATGATCACAAACTTCCAATCCTAATTTATTGACCAGCTATGTTGCAATGAGATTTAGTTGTAATCCTGAGTCAAATATAGCATCAATATTTTTCTTCTTGACTTCTATATTTACATGGAAGAGTTTGGTCATTTCTTTCTCTTCATATTGCTAAAGTTTCCTCAGATTCACCTCCTTCTGTACTAACACACATACCATCTTATCAACCATAGCCAACATATTTTCAACCTGACTACTTGAATCAATGGTCATGAGATACTTCTTCTTATTGTCTTTATTTTTGTTCTTTGGGTTAAGATCTAGATAGAAATTCCAACACTTCTCCTTTGCATGACCATTATTGTTGCAGTGGTTGCTAGAATTTTGCACTAGTGTTTTGTGTCTGTCATCTTTTTATCTTTACCCCATTCCACTTCTTATTCCCTTCCTTAGAAGTAGCCTGCTGTTCCTTCTGCTTGGATCAACTTTATTCCCCTTTCTTCATGTTTATGTTCCCCGGGTACTATGCCTCTACACAAGCCTCATCCACCAATCTAGGATTCAATAACATCACTTTCTTTCACAGATTTCTATGTAAACCTCCTAGATACTTGAAGAGTATATCTTGGTTCGTTTAGGAGATACCTAGGATGGCCATGTTTCTAAACTATGTGGTGTACTCTTGTATGCTTTGCCCTTGTTTTTTTGTAGAATAGTGCCACTAGATTCATTGGTCCTCTACTTACTTAATATGATCAAATCTTGAATTTATGAGGGCCTTGAATTCCTCCCACTTAGTAATTGGAGTTTCTCCCTCCAACCTCAGGGTCTCCATGTGGCTTTCCCACCAAGTGAGGGCATGGACCTCTAATTTAAACTGTGCAAATGAAATGTCTTGTTTCTCCTCAAAATGATGGACGTTGAAGTAAACTTTTAATCATTGCAATCATTTATTTAGCTTCAAAGCATTGATCTCACTTTGTTATGGCTTCAGATTGACCTCTGCTTCAATTTTGAATGTCACTATGAATGATTTGCGACACTTGAACTGGGTTGTATTTTTCGGGTGCTTTCTTTGGTTGGTTCTTTGTTTCTTCCCAATCTCCTCATCTCCCCTTTGACTTGTCCTCTGCATTAGAGCCCCATATTATCCAAATAGGCCAATCTTGTTGCTCAAGGCCAACATCAAGATATTTACATTATAGTTTATATCTTCCATTTGTTCTTCCAGCTGTGAAAACCTCTTCTCTGTAGGATCAAGAGGGTTATTCACTCATTCATTGTCCATTACAAGAGTTTTCTAAGTTTTGGATTAACCGATCTAGATCCCTTGAAAATGTTCATAATATACCCAGAGAATCCTTCTCTAACACTAATATGATCTGTGAACATTCCTTGATATTCCACTAGATAGTTTGTCACAATAGATATGATAAACCTATGTTTAAGAATTCTAAAATATACACTATTAGGGTTTTATTTCTCTTTAGATTTAGAGATTTGTAGATTATTGTTAATTTCTTATGCATGCAAATTAAAATTATGTAGAAAATAAATAATAGTGAAATGAAAAATCATAAACCATGATTGAAACAAGATATAACCTTGCAATCCCTCTCGGAAGAAAACCCAGCTGGAAGGTGAGACCACTCTTCTCTCTTCCTCTGAATAGAAAATGAATAGGAGTACAATAAATTATGGTTTGTGGAATGTGGGATACTAAATTGCACAAATAATTTATGTTTTCTCTATCTCCTATTCCTCTCGACAATTTTTTCTCCTTGATGGAACCATGCATGCAAAAGAATGGAATCCCTTTACCTTCTAGCAACTCAGTTATAACACAATTCGATAGCCTACTAATGGTTAGGTCTGACTGCCTCAACTCTTAACGAGAGTTACAATATGGACTCTTCCATAGTTTGGTTCATAAAAATCACATGGATTTCCACTTTTCCATGGGTAATGGAGGTTTACATGGCATTTGCTTGAATTATGGTGGTGAAAACACGAAGGTCAACTTCTAAGTAGCATAACTTTTACATGAAAGCTTCAATTGGGGACGTTCTTGTACTATTGGTAAGGTCTTTGTGTGTAGAATATGAAAAAGGGTGCTCCATAGAAGTGGAAAATTTTACCCCACCCCCCCCAAAAAAAAAAAATAATTTGATGCCTCAAAATATGTTAAAGTTAGCAACTAGGGCCAAATTTCATGTGGGTCATCTTATTCATGGCTGATAATATGTTCATTAGATTCCTCTCATTGAGAGGTGTAGGAGTGATCTAAAGATCATCTGATTCCGATAAGTATTCATGGAGATATGAATTTATTTTTATTATAGAATTATTATCAAGCTAACCTTCAACTCATGTAGGCTCAGAAACCCAACAGTCGCATCTATTCAAACATCATCAGTTGTGCATAAATACAAGAGGACTTTTCCTCATTTGCACTCACTCATCTCATCACATCTCTCTCTCTCTATTGCGCAGAAAATAGTCTCTTCTCTACTACGCAAAAAAGGGTCTCTCTCTCTCTCACATGTGAAGCAGGAAGCTGCCAAAACTGAAGTTGCAACTGGAGAAGTGAAATTTGACCCACGTGGACCAAAAAATATCCTCATGTGAACTACGTTGTAGGTTCATCTTAACCTCCTCTGAAAGCCGCAACTTTTGGTGGTGGAATCAAGTCGATCTGGCGGACGGTTTGTGAGATATCGACTGCCCTAGTTTGAAGGAAGTTGTTGAAACTGAAGCTGCAACTGCAGAAGTGAAGTTTGACCTACGTGGACCAAAATATTTCCTCATCTGAACTACATTGTAGGTTCATCTAAACTTCCTCCGAAAACCACAACTTTTGGTGGTGGAATCAAGCCGATTCGGCAGTCGGTTTGTGAGATATTGACTGTCGTAGTTTTGATGATGAAGCTGCTAACGCTGATGCTACTAATCTAGGGTTTTCTACTGCTGATATAAATCAGATTTATTGTACTATTTCTCTCTGCTGAATTATTGAAGATAAAAGAATATTTGGTCAAAGGGTTTCCCCACACATTGTGGGGTTTGTCCTTGGCTAGCTGCTACATCTTGTGTCTCTTGTCTTGGCTTGTTTTCTGTTGATCATTTAATGTTCTATCTACACTTTACTTTATGTACTTGTGATTGCTAATCTGTGGAATATAATAAGAAAAATAAGTAAAATATTATAAGCATAGAACATACCATAACTTAACATGGTATCACAGCTGAGGTGAAGACAAAGCCCGAGCAAGAGCAAGAGCAATCACCCAAAAGAAGATTGGCAAGGCTATCCTAGAAGAACAAGGAGTGTTGGAGCATGTGAGAGGAAATATTGTTGAACCTCCATCAAATGCATCGACTTTTGCTAGGTACAAATGGAAAACCAGAGAAGTCGAAAAAAAGAAGATCATGCGGGACTCTATTGACAAGCACTTGGTGGCCTACATCTCTGACCTGAACACCTCCAAGGAAATCTATGATAGACTGGTGAGTTTATTGAAAGTTAATGATGCAAATCAAGTTTGATTCTTAGAAATAAGCTGAGGGAAATGAAGAAGGGAAAGATGAGTGTATGCAAGAATACTTCTTAAGAATCACCGAGATTAAGAACGATCTCCTATCTATTGGGGAGACTATTACTGATAGGGAAATGGCACTCATGACTCTTGAAGGATTACCATCCAAATGGTACGTGTTCAAGACTACTCTTCTGAACAATAATGTAATTCCTGGTTTTGAGGAATTAATGCCTAGATGCATTTAAGAAGAAATAAGGGTAGAAGAGAAAGAAACGCCAATGCCTAAAGGTCCTCCTACTGCCTTTTCTTCTCATGCTAAGAAAAGAAATAATTCTAGGACTAAATCAAAAGGAAAGGCTAGACCTAATGGTGGAAGAAAAGGGTGATGTTACATCTGTGATAAAGCGGGTCACTATGCAAGGGAGTGCCTTGATAGAAAGGAATCTCACCATGATGATGATCAAAATCCCTCCCATGGTAATCGAAGGGATGGAAAATTCAATAGCAAAGGTAAAAGGAATGCTGGAAATCAAGGAAGAGGACAACCATTCAAGAAGGCCAGAAACTCCAAGATGTATTAAATGCACCTGACCTCTGAAAGAACCTGGTGTCCATCTCGGCAATGGAAGACAAAGGCTACAAGGTAACCTTTAGCGATGGCAAGGTACGTGTATCAAAAAATAATGCCAAAGATGCCTTTACTCTTGGGTTCCATGTTGATTCATTATATCAGGTCGATGAAATTCAGGTACGTGTCATGTCTTATGACACATCTCTTCAAGTCCGAACTTTGGCATTGGAGGCTTGCCGAACTTCATTAGAAAGCTCTACTCGATGTAAGATGAATGGTAACAGGGATGCCCGAATTCCGAGTAGAGAAGGAAGGTGTATGTACAGGATGTGCTGAATGAAAGCTCAAAAGGGAACCATTCCCCTCAAGCCAAAGAAATACCTCCAATATATTACAGTTGGTTCACTTAGGCATACTTGACGCTGGCATTAAGAGGAAGACTACTACTCCACATACTCCTCAACAGAATGGTGTGGCAAAAGGGAAGAACCATGCGATTGTGGAAGCTGTCCAAAGACTTCCGAAGTTTCTATGGGTAGATAATGTAACAATTCCTGATGTGGAGGAACCCATGGATCCTATTTATCCACCTAAGCATTCCTCTTCTAGGAAGAGCCCTTCATGGCTTACGGGGGTACTCAATAATACTAAAGAACATGCTGCACCCCAAGGAACTTTTCGTGAAAGTAAGAAGCCTAACAGGTATCAGGGATACCTAACCATCATGAGCATAATTATAAAAAATGAGCCTTCATCATTCTCAGATGCCATCAAGCATCAAGTATGGAAGGATGCTATGGCCAAAGAATATGAGTCTATTATGAAGAATGATGTCTGGAAAGTAGTTCCCAGACCCCAGGACAAGACAGTTGTTACTTCCAAATGGCTTTACAATACAAAGCATGCAACAGAAGGAAGTATGGAAAAGTATAAGGTTCATTTTGTTGCTCTTCGTTTCTCCCAGAAGGAAGGTATAGACTATGATGAGATATTTTCACCTATTTTCAGATATATGAGCATCCGCTTGATCATATCCCTTGTGGCTTCACAAGGATGGAACCTACATCAAATGGATGTCAAGACTGTGTTCTTGCATGGTTGATCAAAGAAGAGGTCTATGTGGAGCAACCCAAAGGAGTTGAGATTTATGATTGATAATCTCATGTATGCAGGTTGAAGAAAGCTCTCTATGGGCTGAAGGAAGCACCTCGAGCATGGTATGAGAGGATCGATAGCTACTTGATGAAGATGGGATTCACCAGGAGTGAATCTAATCCTAACCTTTATTTTAAGGTTGAAAATGACAAACCTCTCATACTGGTACTGTATGTGGATGACCTCTTTCTAATAGGTGCAAACCCTCTCATTCGCAAATGTAAGAGGGAGTTGGATTCTGAAATTGAAATGAAGAACCTAGGACTTGAAGTGTGGCAGAAGCCAAGGGAATGTTGCTATCTCAAGGAAAATATGTGGTGGAGATTCAGAAAATATTTGGTATAATGGACTACAAGCCTGTGACTACCTTGAGGATTTTAACTTTTAGAAGTTATATGGTAGTGATGTCAAACCATATTTGGGAAATGCCTCTGAGTTTCAAAATCTCATTCGCATTGATGTTCTTGGTGAACCTCTGTATGAACATATGTTTTGCAGTCAGCATTGTGAGCTCATATTTGGTTGAGCCTCTCTGGATTGATTCCAAGAATCTTCTGAAATGTCTTTGTGGCACAATCACTTATTGGTTAAGATACACTGTCGGAGATGTGAGATTATTTGGATTCACTGATGTTGATTGGGCAGGTAATGTGGAGGACCATAAGAGAACTTCCAAGTGTTGTTCCTCCTTGAGATCTGCTTCGATATCCTGGATGAGCAGGAAGCAGAAGTCAGTGGCTTTCAGCACTATCGAAGTAGAATATATTGCTGCTAGCATGGCCTCCTATGAGGTAGTCTGGTTGTGAAAGCTTTTCAGTGAGTTGTTTGAATTTACATTGGTTACAACCGTGATCCTATGTCTCAACCAGGGTGGGATTCGTTTGTCAGAGAATCTTGTATTTCATTATCGCTCCAAGCATATTGATATTAGGTATCACTATACTCAAGATATGGTGCAACGGGGAGCTATAGGGCTCCAACATATCGGTACAGATGAACAGGTCACAGACATTCTGACAAAGCCCCTAGGAAAATTCAAGCTCTTGAATTTTCGAGAACAACTTGTGTTGTTCAAAGACCCTCTGACGAGGGTCCTGTATGATGCATTGAGCTTTGGGAGCTCTGGGGGGTGTGGGGTACTTCTTGGAGTGACATATGACCACAGGGTGATTCACCATCCCCTGGTGGTGTAGATGTACACCCTGTGGCAACTATGTAGCAGGATGATAGGTTCTCCTGTGAGGCATGGATTGATGTGTTCTCCATGGTGATTGTAGTAGGATTGATGTGTTCTCTTGTGAGGCCTACATTGATGTGTTCTCCATGCCGATTGTAGCAGGATTGATGTGTTCTCTTGTGAGGCCTGGATTGATGTGTTCTCTATGGCAGCCTAGATTTATGTGTTCTCCATGGTGATTGTAGCAGGATTGATGTGTTCTCCTGTGAGGATGGGATTGATTAAGTTCTCCTGTCGAGACATCCTACCCATGTAGTCTGGGACTCATGGGAAGTACCTCTCATCTGATCAATGAGTAGGGAAATGAAGTTAGGGACCATAGTAGTACCGATGGACGCACGTTGTATCTACCGTACTCCCTACATGTTACTAGGAATAGTGTCCACTCAGAGCTACTATTCCACTAAGACTGGTAGCTGTCTTAGAAACAAACAAGTAAAGACTACTTTCGTTTTCCTTTAAGAAAATAGATAAGAGTGGAACAAAGGACACCAACCTTACTCTTGCGCTTGGTTCCTTGCTTGATTCCTCCCCTTCCTGATAGATCTTTGCTGCTTCTTCTTCGTCTGCCCAGCTTCAAAGAGCACCTGTGGAATCAAAGCAGCATACTACTATCGAAGAACAAAAATCTATATTCATAAATAACACAAGACCAGATATGTATTAACCATAAAAATGCATATATAATCAAACATACAAGAATATGGAGGAAAACTTCAATAGGTTTATTAATATCAAGAGTAGCAAGAGGATTACAACCAATAGTTCTGACCCAGCATCATCCTCCAGCAAGAAAGTCCTTCTTCACCTCAGGTAAAGCTTAGATCACCCAAAACTATGAAGTTTCACCAAAAAACCAACAACACTTCTCTACAAGATACAAGATTCCAGCCTCTGGATCTTTGTGATGAGGGATCCATATATAAATGATTGTAGGGAGGTGAGTCATCTTCTTGGGTTTTGATTAGTCTCCTCTCTCTGATAGTTCTTGATTTGACTTGGAGACTGATGATCTCTTACTCATCCCTGGTCGAAAACAGAGAGGTAAGTGTCAGAGGGGAAGTTTCTGGAAGATTCCATGATCTTCCACCTCGCAAACTGTCTCTGCCATTTTTCCATTTTCACCATTACACCCTACAGAGGGGCCATTCAGTATGCATCACACCCTTTACACTGGGAAGGTGATATGCATCGCACCCTCTGCACTCGGTATTCAGTGTGGTCGAGTTTTGACCATTTCTGAGTAGTTTTTAGTGGAGAACTTCTGGGAGATGATGTAATCAGTTGACCTTGTTCCTTTAGGTAGTGAAGCAACACTTTTAGGGACTTAGGAGCCCTCATTTTATGGACATTTATGATTGGGATTGCAGTGCCCAAAAATGTCTATAACACTACTCTAGAATGACCTCCATTGATCTGGGATCAATGATACTGGTCTAGGACGAGTGGTACATTCTATGACACTGACTTCGGGTCGATTGCTACTAGTCTGGGACCAATGGTACGCACTCTGAGACTGACTTTGAGTCAATGGAGGATGTTACTGGTTTGGGACCAGTGGTAGGAGTTGCACTCACTATGACACTAACTTCGGGTTGGTCGAGATTAGTCTTGGACCAGTGGTACATACTATGAGACTGACTTTGAGTTAGTATGATACATCCTTGATCATTTCTTCTTCTTCATAATTCAGAAAAAAGCAGAGCAGAATAGAACAAAGCATAGCAGAGCATAAGAAAGTAGAGCCATACAGATCAGTACATGGTAGAACATGACAAAGCAGAACAGGAAGAATAGAGCAGAGCAAGGCAAGGGTCAGGCTGCATAGGGCAGTGCATTTGATGGATGAATAGTAGCGACTGACAGATAGATTGTAGATGAAGTTCTCCCTAGTTGAGAGGGAGTGTTAAAATTGGCAACTAGGGCCAAATTTCATGTGGGTCATCTTATTCATGGCTGATAATATGTTCATTAGATTCCTCTCATCGAGAGGTGTACGATTGATCTAAAGATAATCTGATTCCAATAAGTATTCATGGAGATATGAATTTATTTTGATTATGGAATTAGTATCAAGCTGACCTACAACTCATGTAGGCTCAGAAGCCCAACAGTTACATCTATTCAAACATCATCAGTTGTATATAAACACAATAGGAATTTTCCTCATTTTCACTCACTCATCTCATCACATCTCTCTCTCTCTACTGCGTAGAAAAGAGTCTCTTCTCTACTGCGCAGAAAAGGGTCTCTCTCTCTCACATGTGAAGCCGGAAGCTGCTGAAACTGAAGTTGCAATTGTAGAAGTGAAGTTTGACCTACGTGGAACAAAAGATATCCTCATCTGAACTAGGTTTTAGGTTCATCTAAGACTCCTCTGAAATCTGCAACTCCTGGTGGTCGAATCAAGTCAATCCGATGGATTGTTTGTGAGATATCGACTACCCTAGTTTGAAGGAAGTTGTTGAATCTGAAGCTGCAACTGGAGAAGTGAAGTTTGACCTACGTGGAATAGAACATATCCTCATATGAACTATGTTGTAGGTTCATCTAAACCTCCTCTAAAAGCCGCAACTTTTGGTGGTGGAATCAAGTCGATCCGACGGACGGTTTGCGAGATATTGACTGCCCTAGTTTGAAGGAAGCTGCTGAAACCTAAGCTGCAATTGCAGAAGTGAAGTTTGACCTACGTGGACCAGAATATCTCCTCATCTAAACTGCATTGTAAGTTCATTTGAACCTCCTCTGAAATCCGCAACTTTTCGTGGTGGAACCAAGCCAATCCAATGGTCGGTTTGTGAGATATCGATTGCCCTAGTTTTGATGATGAAGGTGCTAATGGTGATGCTGCTGATCTAGGGTTTTCTACTATTGATATAAATAAGATTTATTGTACTATTTCTATCTACTAAATTATTGAATATAAAAGAATATTTGGTCAAATGGTTTCCCCACACATTGTGGGGTTTGTCCCTGGCTAGCCACCACATCTTGTGTCTCTTGTCTTGGCTTGTTATTGCCCCTCAGTTTTGGTCTATTTTTGCTTAGGGAAACCTACTTAGTCCTTATATTTTCCATCCATTTTCCAGCACATCCATCTCATTTTGATGTATTTTATGCATATTCAGGTGTTTAATTTTAATTTTGCAATTTTTAGAAGTTTTTATGAAAATTGAGTTCCAAGTGCAATTTTGGACTGAATCAGAAATCCCCATAATAGCTATGTGGATGACATGTTTGCAGGCCACTTGGGCTCGAGTTCTAAGCATGGATGGATAGCCTGGTAACTAGGACTAAGCTAACTCCACTTGGTTCGGCCAGAACAAGCTTTATTAGGCCCAGTCAAGGCTGGTCAAACATGACTAGTCACCAGAAAATCCCTAGCAAATAGGGCAGTTTTGAGATTTTATGGGATTGACCATATTTCTTGGGATGAATTGAATGAGTTCGACTTAGATAGGTGGATATAAGTAGATATGAATGTCAGAGATAATATAGATCAGTTTGTTTCAATAAAACTCTATTTAAAGCCAAGACTTTGATGGCTTTTGTAATGGAATTTATATGTAACTTTTGTGTAATTTGAGTTGGGAGCTAATTTGAAGAATGTGTTTCATTCCAATTTGTTGTTCATGCCTAGTTGATTTACTGAAGTTGCTGTAGCTGAGATTTCTTCAAGTGTGCAAGGCAAGGGTGGAGGGCCCCCACTCCAAGCTAAGTACACTTCTTTG